>JAJGOT010000581.1:0-15000 GCA_022457155.1 Cladopsammia gracilis
GTCACGTTTCTGATCCCAACAATTGCGAATGCGCAGATAAAGTGTGCACAGGTTCTGTGTTAAACCGCTGGCAAGCGCAAACACAACTGAAACACGCCTATATTCTCCCGAAGATGACGTTCGATGATTCTCAATTTTTGCAACAAAATTATTCAGAAGAATGTTGACTTTTTTCCTCCAAATTTTATTAGAGAAATGCTTAAAGTTTGCTCGAGGATTATTTTTTGACTCGCAACTCTTCCAACAACTATTTGTATTTTGCCGGCTAGTTTACGAGTGTTAATTTCGAGCCCTGAATACGGGGAATTCGGAAAAGATACCATCGAAAAATACTGGAACAGTTACGAAATTAACTACGGGGAAGACCACAGTCGGATATAAATTCTGACCTAACGGTGTTTTAGATTTATCTGTGGCCATGGTTACAAACAGAGCAAAGTACCAGGCAGCCTTTGGGGGGCGGTGTGGGGGTGGTTATGCGAATGAAGCCAAAATTTAATATCCAAAAAATTCCCTTGAATTGAACCAAAACTCAAAAAAAAAAAAGAAATCCCGATGTACCGCGTGATCTTATTTCCCCTGCATTTTCGTTTTGTTTCGCTCTTGTCTGCGACCATGCAAGTACTGACAACGAGCTACATGCAGTCGTCTCTGCCCGCGAGAGAGTTGGACATGGGGGTGAGGTTTTTGTAAAGCGGGCATTTAGGAATCTTGAATGATGTGTTCAAAGCCTTAAGATAATACCACTGCTGTAGCAGCATGTAACGTGGAAGAAAACACAATTCAAACACTTTTATTGTTAAATCCCTAATAGAAAATATAACAACTAGAACGACAATATTTTCCGCAAGACACAAGAATATTTTCCACAGACTGACTATTGTTGCTTGAATGCAGCTGGAACGAGCTTCTTGTTAGTCTGTCTTCTTGCTCGCTTCTCTCTTCTGCATCCCTCTTATAACAATGCAATCATACTGGTACAAGTAGAATGCTAAGACGAGTCTTAATGGCCCCATCAAAACAACCTGTGCAAAGCGAAAAGAGAGAAAAAGATCATTGGAATGTAGAAAATCGAATTTTCGAACGTAGAAACCGGATCAGTAGATTGGTTAAAAGAAACACAACCTAAATCTGAACCTCCAAAATAATCTTGACAATCCCTCAACTTGGGATGTACCTCTTTCATTCCTTCATCTTATGGTCACTAACTTGTCTAGCAATCCAATGAGAATCGTTCAACTGGTATTATTGAGATGTGTAAAGAATAGTATAGGGAATTTGTACGATCGCATACTTGCGTGAGAAGTTCAAATAATGAAGAGGCTGGGGCTAAACCGCAAGTTAAAGTCTTCACAGCAAATCCATCAAAACCACATGATATCAAGAATCTTCTGTCCTAAAAAAACAGGTTATTGTCCATCAGTAAAAGTGGTTTTCGGAGTGCGACATGTTTGCTTAAAGAACTGTCATGCTCAGAGCGCTAAAATATATAACACGATGCAGACTGGGAGTACAAACTGGTATAACAAGTTTTTAAAACCAGTTAGAGAAAACATGCAAACTCGCCAAATCCAAACCAATCGCCAGTTGGTGTATACGCGTTTTCCCGCCATTTTTTTGTCTTGAGCTCTGGTTGGTCCATTACATTACAGTTTGATTACTCTACACAGGCCACCCACAGCCAAAAATATTTACTAACCATTGTAGGGAGTGAAGGTTCAACTGCATTGGCATTGGTTGTGATTGGCGAAATGTGAATTGAAATTGAACTGATTCAATTGAGTGTCGTTAAACAAAAAAACAAAGTGATCATTCTGGTCAATCACAACAAACACCAATGAACCAATTAGCGCTCGAAACAAATATATGTAGCCGGCACTAAGCGCGCCGTAGACTGCTATTTGTCCCTTTTCAGTTAATCGAGCGGGCGACCTAATCACAAAAACAAGCTCGGTGAGACTGGAGCGAGTGAACGAGCCGAGGGGAAACTGGGGAGAGGCCCAGAGCCCCCTCAGGTTCAAGTCCTCAGGTTCGCATTACTTTTCGCTTGCGCTCAGCGGTCGGTCGCGTATTTGCTCGTCCGCTTGACTATCCGCGATCCAGAGATGGACTGCTAGCAGTCTAAGCGCGCCGGGGAAAACGCGTGCGAGCAAGTCATCAGTTTTTTTTTTCTGATTGGATAAGGGGGCGCGAGATTTTTTAGCCAATTGCATAGCGTAGCAATGCGAAACCAAAGCAATCGCGAAATTACTTTCGACATCCATTTTAAAATCACTCTACTTGGTTTTGATTGTACGAGGAACCACTCTATTGGTCTCTATTCACTGAGATATTTCTCACCACAACGGCCACCTCTCTATAAGCGCCGTACTGTCTTGTCTCGACTGCCAATCTGTTCACTAAATTTTCTAACAAAACTGCTACTTTGCCATATTAAACGTCTACCTCTCTACAACGGCTCGACAATCTTCTCCAATGGTGGCCATAGTGTAGTTCGACGGTACTGACGTTTATTACGTTCGTCTGCGAACGCGATCCTAATTTCGTGTTGAATGTCCTGTATCATGTGTTGGGTGTCCTGTGCAATTTCCTAGCGGAAAAAATCGAGATTTTTTCTCATGCTTGGACATCCGATTAGCCTCCCCGAAGATTCTTTTGTGTTTTTCAGGGGCAAATTCACGGGCGGGAACTGGTATCTACTTTGGCCTCGCTGGCATAGAGCTTGCTGCCGATCGGAGAAGGACGCTTTCGCCAGCGCTTTCGCTGCACATAAAAGCAACTTTACGCTTCTCTACAGCCAGAAAAAAGTTGAGAATTGACCAATTTTTATCACATATAGCAAGTGAAATGAAGCCTGGCAGAGGTTTGACGGCAAAATCAACCACGGACATTTCAGGGTCTGTTTACGAACGCTGTCGATCTCTACACAATTCATCGGTCTCTGTCATACGGCAAGTGAAATAATGGTTGGCTGCGATTTTTTTTTCTGTTTGAATCCAACAATTCTTCCCCGTAACTTATGCCCGCATGTTTTAGCTCGCTGTTGTTGCTGTTTTTCAGGTATTAAAAATATAGACGGCTGCATCACAGTGTTCCTTTGTTTGCTTATCTTATCATTGTTATTTTACTAAATAACATTCGATTTCTTAATGATTTTGTTTAGTTTTATTGTAGATCGTGTAAGCTTATGTTTGAATCACATCATCTTAATTACATCTGTGCTGCTGTTTGTCAAATATTCAATGTTATTCGCTTGATATATTTCCATGTATGTAAATGTGAACAAAAAGTAACGCAAATGTCACGCTGTTTCTTCCTTGTCACAGCAAAACCTTGCACTCTCAAGTGGCGGTGAACAAAAACATTTAGCATGGTGTGAATTAATCGACATCTATACTGCTTCTTTCAATTCACCTTTTAACGAACATGTCGAACGCATTCTTAATCTCTGATTATTACTAGTAATAGGGAAAGGGACCCGCAAAACACACATGTGTACACGCACAGACTTATCAGCATTTTGAGTATATTATAATACTAATCAGAAAAAAAAAAGTGTTCAGCCATACAATAACAATAAGCAACGAAGACTCGTGCATTATTACTAAGCTTGATTAGCTTTTTAGTTATTCTGGGTAATAATTTTTATAGTTTTTAATAGTTTTTCGGTGTCGAAAGTAATGTCGCAATTGCTTGGGTTTTGCATTGCTATGCTTTGTGATTGGCCAAAAAATCTCGCGCCACTTTATTAAACAATCAGAAGTAAAACCAAAACAAATCGTGATTTGCTCGCACGCGTTTTCCCGCGCTTGACGCCGGCTTCATGTATTTGCTTCGAGTTCTGATTGGTTCATCGGATTGTCTGCGAGTTCTGTGATTGGTCAGAGTAATTACTTTGGTTTTGGTTTTACGACACTCAATTGAAAACCGCTCTTTTACCTATTTTTGTTTATAATTCTATATTGAAAAACTGGTGTTTTTTTTTGGTGGAAAGTATGGTAATAAAGTGTGTGTTGTCAAATGTCAAGCTCAGAGAAACACAACTGAAGGCTGGTTTTCACTGGCGACGGAGTCGGAGTCGTAGTCGGAGTCGTAAGAGTGCTTCCGACCTAGTGAAAATCACAAATCGGAGTCGTAAGCGAAGTCATAAGCTCGACGGAATCGGAGTTGGAAGAATCAGAACGGTTCCATTTTCTTCCGATTCCGCTAATGACTTCGTAATCTTCTTCCGATTCCGTCGGTTTGATTTTCACTAGATCGTAACGCTTAGTGCTTCTGATTACGACTTCGACTCCGACTCCGTCATTAGTGAAAGCCAGCCTTGAGGGATGCAAGATACCTTGATTCCAGTCAATATGTTGGCTGCTACTTGTTCAGGAGTAAAAAGGCCGCCAGAACTGCTGATCAAATGAGTCTCTTCAGGCTAAGAAACAAACAAACAAAAACTGTTGTAATTCCTGTCAGACATTACAGCAGTTTTTTGAGTTGACTGTCTTTGTAACTATTTTTCACCCCTCCATCTTAACTAAATTTCATCATTCAACTGAGTACCACGCAGCAAAACCATTTTTCGTCACAATTTGGGTACTTTTATTTTAATTTTAATGTTTTATTGACACCATTTTTTTCAACTATTCTTACAGGTTTGACCAGGCCAAAACAGATTGAACAGCTTACAGCGCTAAATAATTTTTTTTTCTCTCACCTTGCCTTTATTCTCATTTTCAAATCCTGGTGTGTCTGTGTCCGGAGGAAAGACCACAGAGACACCTATGTTGTATGGTTTGACCTCAAAGAAATAGATTGTGGAGTTAATAGGTTACCAGTAACATTTCAGTTAGTGTCTGTATTTAAGCTGGTGGCTCCATTATACATATACCTAAACCACGGGTACCCTAAGCTCAATGGATGTTTAATGGACCGACTATAATAATACCTAATCACACTGCTAATGACATGCAACTAATCCCCATTGAAAAAATTTTCTCTAACCGAGACTCAATACGTAAGGCCAAAGAAGCTTTTTTAATTTCAAAAGGCAGAACTTGTTCCTCACGGCCTTAACATTCGCGAAGAAATACAATAATTATTCACTTTTGTATTAGTTTTCTTTCATTGTTTTCTGTACATTTTTCATTATCAGCTATTTTTATTTCTATCTATCATTGTTATTTTTCTAGGCGTAGCCCTACGTATTTCCGTTGTTACGTATACATGTCATCTATATATAAAAAGCCAATGTAAATTTTACCCCATTGTACCTGAAGAAGGCTGGTTTGGCCAGCCGAAATATAGTACACCTTTAACCCTATTCAGACTGGGCTTTTTTTAGGCAATCTGTGACTGGGGGGGGGGGGGGGGGGGGGCTCCTCGGACCCCCCCCCCCCCTTCATATCTCTGGAACCAGTACGGCTAGGACCATGAAATTTTCACACAATGTTCATCTCCATACAAGGAAACCTCACACCCAGTTTTGACCTGCCACACCCAATTATGACGTCACAATGACGTCATTTTTGTTTTTCCGACGTTTCTTTGATATTTTTCCATCCAGATACTTAAAATATCAAATATAACTGTAAAATCATCTCTTTAATATTAAAACATAATTAATACAAACAAAGACACACTTGTAAAGCGAGAAAATGCAAAAAAGGCGATAAAACTATAATTTTGAAATTATTGTCCGCCATCTTGGATCCGCCATCTTGGATCCGCCATCTTGGATTTCCTTTTTTTTCGTTTAAATTAAAATTTAAAAAATATCTAAAAGAGAAAAGGATCAGAATGTATAAAACACGTATCAAACTTATGTCTATTAGCCAAACAATGAACTAAGAAGCGTTATTTAATAAATAGTACAAATTTTTTCTCTATAAGTAAAAGAGAGCAAAAATTTGCCTACCCCTCCTCCCCAAATATTTGATGTTAAAAATTTTTTGATGTCTTTCAAGAACTAGTCCCAAGAAAACACTATTCTAACAAGAAAATGCACAATAAGTCAAAGAACAAGATCTTAAAATAAAAAAATTCACCATATTTTAATATTTTGAAAACCTATGTGTCAAAAACCGGTTGCCATGGCAACATGGTTAATCACACTGACATATTATGGATACCAAAATGTCCCTAGATAAATTCTAGGAAAAGTCAGAAAATTTCAGCTTCATAGCTATTTCGGTGTAAGAGTTATCACAATTTTACTGGAGGGGGGGGTTCGAAACCCCCCCCCCCCCCCCCCCAGTCTGAATAGGGTTAAATTTGTATCTACGTTGTATTGGTCCTTGCTTCTATAGTTTTTTTTATACCATCTGACCTTTGTTTAGTATTGTGAGTGTTGTAATTTGAGTATCATGGTACACCTGTAACCGTTGCATAACAGCAAAATTACAAGGATTTGTATGGGAAATATTCCTGTTGATCCTAAATTTCAAAATTGCTAAATGAAAATTAATAAAATCACCTCGAACTCTGACCTGTGTTGTCAACTTATCGTACTGTTGTTTCTTGTGTTCCTATGGCATTTTTTCTGTTGTCCTAGCAGCGATTTGAAGCTTTTTTGAGTGGATCAGTTTTGCACCCTGAGAAGCAAAGCCTCAAACTGCCACTAAGATTCCAGAAATGCCACGACAGGTACACAAGTAATCTTAACAAAGATATCTTACATATAATTAATTGTTTTGTTTGACATTTTAATGTCTTTTGAAAATGTACCCTGTCAAATGTTAATGATTTTTGTTGGTAGGTAAGTTCTGGACTAGTACATGTACATGTACTCTGCCAAATTTCATGAAGCATTGATTGGTTCCAGAAATTAGCACATTTCTGAGAAAGTCGCTACAGTGTGCAACACTCCATACCATTATTTCGGAGTTTTGGGTTCTTACTTCTAAATTGATCCGGAGACAAAAAATGATCCAAAAAGGCAGGGTGTTTTTCCAGTTTTATTGGACTATCGTTTATATAATTATTTCAATCCAACAAACATTTTCCCATATAACAGGCTGTTTAATTTTAAGTTAATGATAAATGGTTACCTCCATAAAAAGAGCTTCTGCAAATCCTCTCACAGCAAACTTCGATGGGGTATAAGCAGTAAAGCCAAATATACCAAACTAAAAAGATGGTAACACAGTCATTTTTAAAACGGCTTTATTGCTCCCAAGAGGGCTAAATTAAAATCCCAAATTTCATTTTGTAAAATATTGAAAAACAAATAGTACCATGCAAAAGTACTACTGAAGAGGTTTCAATTGAATGGTCAACACGCTAAAAAGTACGAACTACATTACATGTCTCTATAAATAATATTATTGTCTCTGGGAGTTAAAGGGTAAATCATAACAACCTTAAAAAAAATAACAAACACTCCTTGTAAGAAGAACACAATAATGTAAATAGCTTTTCTATTTCTCTTTATTTACTGTAAAGAGAAAGGATGACCAGAATTTAAATACAGTACTTAGAACCCTGCTAACTTGAACTACCCGTTAACTCAAACAAAATCCCCTGAATTTTCTCTTGGATTTGACCTCATTTTTTCAGACATTTACTCCGAAGTCCCTGCTAACTCGAACTAATTTTACTTTTCCTTGACTCAAATTTACCTCAATAACTCGAACTTTATTTTAAAAACATTGGCTGGTAAACCTAACAGCTGATTGATGTGTCGAAATCTTTACTCTTTCATACTGATAACAACATGATACTGTATGGAAACATAATTTAAGCCCACAAAACGCTCTTATAAAACAAACTTGACTTGTGATTGTGAATGAATGATAAAACCACAATACCCTATTAATTACACAGGAAGCCCATACAATCTGTTTGTGTAACATAATGACCGTTTGTAATTTTATAAGTAATGTATGGGATTCACCTAAATTTCATATTTATATGGCAACGTATCGCCAAATGTATGTACTGATCAACGCTAAATAAACGTTAAATTACCTTATTTGTTGTGTGTTGTCGTCCTTTTGCCGTAAAAGTGATATTTTGAGCGATTTTGAAAAGTCAATGGCGAACTCAGAATCCTTCAAAATATCACTTTTACGGCAAAAGGACGACAACACACAACAAATAAGGTAATTTAACGTTTATTTAGCGTTGAATCAGTACATACATTTGGCGATACGTCGCCATAATATGAAATTTAGGTGAATCCCATACATTTCCTATAAAATTACAAACGGTCATTATGTTACACAAACAGATTGTTATGGGCTCCCTGTGATTAATTACTTATAACAGGATACTTGAAATTCAACACCAACCCCGCTATAAACTCGAACCACGGCTAACTCAAACTATTTTTTGTCTCCCTTGGTAGTTGACTTAGCTGGGTTCTTCTGTAATCTAAAAACATTCCGTGGGAATTGACTTTTACCCCTAACAAAAATCCCACAAGCAAATCATGGTCTGCTCATTCTAAATCATTGCCTAAGCAAGGCAGGAAACTAGGTTAATGTGAGGTACGAAAATAATACTTTTTATTCTGGCAAGTGAAAGAATGGGACTATAGGCGACTAAGTTTAAAGTAAAAGATTCAATATATCGTTTAATAAGATTTTCTGCTTTTGATCAGACTGCTAGCTGTACGTTTTTTCAGTCAGTCCAGCTGGCAAGTGAGACCAGAGGGAGCAAACGAGCCAAGTAATGCCACCAGTGTAACTTTTCATGTCTTTCATATACATGTACGTGTACTAACATCCCATAGCCAGACCAAAATAATTATCAAGATGCAGCGCAAGGGAAAAAAAACATAATGTACATTGCTGAATAGCCTCATATATGTAGATGAAGTTAACTGAGGTCATTACTTTTTATAGCAAAGCGCACAAATGACGTCAGTACTCATGTTTGTCTGAGTTTATAATTTATTCTTGTTTATTCTTGCATTTCTGACAATAGAAATTCGTTATTAGGAATCCCCTGAGAGTCACTTTTGGTTTGTTAGTCTGAGTTTTAGTTCTATAAATAGAAATTGTGCGCTTCGCTATTGAGCAGGGAACTTTGGTCACGTGGCTCAGTTCTGGAAACATTTCATATTATTTTTCTAACCAAAATAAAAGCAGGACAAAAAAAAAACGTTTTAGTGAGGCAACTGCCTTGGTTGCCTTCATACTGGCTACAGGCCAGACTAGTAAGTTTGGGTGACGTAGCAGGTCTCTAAGGTCTCACACCATTGGTTCGATACCCTTTGAGAGAACATTATACAACAAAAAACAGAAACAATGGCTCCAAGCCCTAAAAACAGAAGCAGCCGTAACTGAATGCCTTAAACAATAGAGCTGCTACACTACCGCTATACTGCTACACTATTTTTGTTCTAGGATTCTCTTTTTGTAAGGGAAGGCGGGGGGGGGGGGGGGGGGGGGGAGGGGAGGGGGGGGGGGGAGAAGTTGTTAATGGCTCATATTTATTTTTATTGTTACAGTTGAACCCCACTTTACTGACACCCAGTTAATACAGACACCCCATTATTTGGGACAGTTGTCTTGGTCCCAGCTGATCTCTAAAATTTGCCCACTTACTACGGGCCCCTGTTAATATAGACAACGGACAGTTTTTCCCATCCAGACTAAAATAATCTCATTTGTTTAATTCTACAGGGTTAACATTATTTTACTCAATGCATAAGTATGTACATGTACATGTACTAAACAATCATATACACGGTAGCTAACAAATGCTTTCAAGTTTTATATAGTTACAAGTTTAGTTTATTGCCCTATAGTGTATACAGTTACAGTAAATATAAAATTTAAGAGGAACCACTGGGGCTATAAATAAATAGCCTCCATCCCTAGTCATACATGTATAATTATTTAGTGCTTTAGTGGGGTTAGATATGTGATATTTTATTGCAGTTTTCCATAAGAACAATAGAAGGCTTAAATTACATGAAGAATTGTACATGTATGCCTGATTCATAAGAACCCACTTAAACATGGTCACCCTTTTAATATGGACATTTTCCATGGTCCCATCGGTGTCTGTACATGTATTCACAGGCAAGGACTCAGAGAATTAACTCTGCGTATAAATTATAGTGCTAAGTTCAACCCATAAATTTCCCTGTACTGAGCGTTAGCCCTAGTAAGGAAATGAGGGACCACATGAGGGAAAGAAAAACATCTTTGACCTCAGTGGGATTCGAACCCATGACCTCCGGATTAGATCTTCCGACGCTCTACCGCTTGAGCCATGAGGCCATACGGGAGCAGATCGTGGGTATGACTGTATTTTTTGGAAAAGTTTTAGCCCATAAGTATTTTGGAGGTATTAAATTAATCAAATTAATCAAGTGTTTGGTTCCATTCAAACCACCCTGTGACCCTTATGGCCACAAGCCAATACAAAAATATTTAATGAAAATTCATCTATTAACATTTGAAAGCAATTTTCATTTTTAGTGACTAAAAAATTAATTTGATGTGGAGTTTAATCCAGTCGAGCTTACATACCTGGCCGCCTATTGATGAGACAAAGACAACATGTCCTCTCCTTCTCTCTTTCATCCTCTTAATAACTGATCGACTTGTGTAAACCCCAGCTAAGTAGTTTGTGTTTATCATGGCCTGCAGTTTGAATGACAGTTTCACTGGTAAGTCAGGGCACATGCTCTTTATACAACAAGAGGCTCCAAGTAGCCTATACTCATGTGTACGCATAAGAAAGTTTCATGGTACATGTATATTTTTAACAAGATAAGATGTCCGACATGGAGAAGAGGTTCTCCTTTCATTCAGTCATCGTTCCTGCAAACCATATTGTTACTATTGAACGTTTTATAAATGAAGGCTGTGCGACAAGGAAGCCAGTGATTTTTCTGTGTGTTACATATATACCTTACATGAACATTAGCCAATCTAATGAGGGTTGTAGGAGACGATGACGTGACACTTCAGTAATGCTGTTTTCCTAACGTTATTGTTTAGATCCAGAAGAGAGAATAGCCGGAAGGGAGAGAAACTGAAAGTTTATATGGCAAAGCTACATGTACGAACCAGAAGTGCAAAATCATGACACAAAAAATAAGAAAAATAAGAAAAAGAAAAATGGAGGGCAAACCTTAACTCATATCACTCTGTGAATGAGTATACACTGTATAACAATATTATTGTAGAACTAAATCAAGTCATTAATACTGGTATAAATTGAACACTGAGGGCATATACAGCCTATATTGAATTTTAAAACATTTCACTCACAAATTGCATTATTTGAACCGAGAAATCACTCACTTACTAAAGTAATGACAGGTTCATATCAGGTCAAAATAACCTGTATTTTCACCAAAAAAGACAAAGCATGCTACATGACTCTTTAGGGCAAACCTTTTTTTGAGGGATACGTTCTCTACTTGATCTAATTGAATTTATTTTACATGTATGTCATCTTTTCATATATTTTACTGTTTTATTGATGTAAAGCTCTTTGATATTTATGTTAAGTGTTTGCCATTATTTGAAAGTTTCACCTTAAAAAGTGCAGGGACAGTTATGGTGTGGCTACTGTTACCAGGGTCACCCAGACAAAGTTAACCAATCACAAAGCAGAATGGGACAGGGAACGATACATTCCAACAATTTTTACTTCAGCCAATAAAATGTTGAGTACAGAAACATGTACAGAACAATGAAATTTCAACTTGTTTGCTCGTGAAGCTTTTTATGTTGAATAAAGCTTTTATAAGCTAGCGTTGACTTTTTTATTTACAAATGTAAAAATTTGAGTAGTTTGTGTGGCCGGCAGATTTGAATTCTCGGAAAAAATAAAAACTCAACTGCTGGCTGTTTCAGTGTTTTGTTTTGCAAATGTTACAAGGCACACTTCCAGCATAGCATGTATCGACATATTTATTTTCTAACCATTTGAAAAAGAGCGACTTCTTTATCTCAATTCTTTTTTTATTAATTGTCATCATGCAGTATATTTTTCTGTTGCAGATTTTCTTTGGGGTTTGAGTGCTAGAGAGGTTTCTTCAATCTCGCAAGGCAGTCGTTAACGTTTTGAAGAAATCAACTTGTTGATAGTAAAGTCTATAGTTGTATATGCCGAAAAATAGAAATAATTATGAATGAAACCTCAAACTCTGTGGAAAAAAATTCTAGTCCGGCGGTTGAGTTTTTATTGTCAGGAATTCATGTCAAGGGAATTGGATTTTATACTGTTTTGAATTGTCTGGAAAATAATAACTCAACTGCTGAACTGGAATATTTACAGATTTCCCGGCAGTGAAATATATGTTCCAGGATATGTTGAAGAATATGCCGTTACTATACAGCCGATATTCTTTTCATGCAGTTTTGAATTTCTCTTTTACTCATTGACAATTTCATTTCAGCTTAATCATATTGCCAGAACCCAGCGGGGGATGGTGGGAAATCAAAGATTTGACAGCACATAAAACTTTTAAATTAATCACGGCAGCGAACAAGCCACGCACTTTTTAATTTGCCTAAACTATGACCTTCAATTTCACTGTTACTGGTACTACCGAAACCCAGTTTCATGCGGGAGAGAAAACTTGAATCTGTTACGAGCGAGCAAATTATTGGGTTTGTCTCGGTGTAAAAACTTGTGACTTTTTTCTTTGTTTTTCACTTTTGTGGTCTTGCATCCCCAGTTGACTCTATTGTTCGATACCTTTTGTTTTCTTTCCTTTACGTCACTCATGAATGAGTTTGGCAGGTTTTTACACTGAGGATGAGCCAAATTATTTGAAACCCGCCAGTCTGGCACTTTTTAATTATGTAGACATACAGCACAGTCATCCCATTCCCTACATTTGTATTTTCACACAGTGTGGAGTTTCTCTTTCATTAACATCGCCGATATTTACCTTTCAATTTGCGCTGTTAAAACTAGTCAAGTTCAAAATGGATGTAATCAAAGTTAATTGTATTGATCTGTTTTCGTGGCGAACAAACAAGTTGAATTTTTATTGTTCTGTACCTGACATTTCATTGGCTAAAGTAAAAAATGTTGGAATCTATCATTTTCATTCTGCTTTGTGATTGGTTAACTTTGTCTGTGTGACCCCGGTAACAGTAGCCGCACTGTAATGAAGGAAGAATATTGTTCAAACCACATATAATTATTATGTACAGGTATTTACAACGAGTGTTATTAATAACTATTTAATACTGCAATTGCCATTGATTTCTTTTTTGTTGTTGATTATCATTTTCAATAATTGATCATGCATCATTCATGTGCATGTATCTGTTTCTTTTCAAACAATAATAACCTGAAAATCCTCAACTGAAGTTTCTTCAAACAGACCACAAACTGCAAAACCAGCACAGTTTATAAGAATGTCAACAGGACCGAGGCTATCACAAGCCTATAGAGAGAAAAAATGGGAATAAGAGAAATATTATACTGTACTTAACCATTTACTGTAAATCTCCAAGAACTGTGTGGTAATAAAAAATTATTGCTTTATGTGAGAATAAGTTTGCTTTATCAATAATTCTTGATACACTGCATGTATTATGAAAGTGGTGAATGCTTTTTAACTGTGAGCAAAACCTTGTTCACTGATTTTTGTAATGCGCATGACTTAACTGTGAAAATGGGAGTATTTAACTATCACTATCGATCAAACACTGGTATCATTATAAGGTGGCAAATTGACAAATAAAAGGACCACCGCAATGGCTTTCTTTTTCTTCACCCTTCCCTTGCCCCCCTGTGCTTCTCACAGCTATTAAACACTTTATGACTGGTTCCAAGGGAAACAGTGAATTTTGTTTCCCCAGAATCTTGATGTTTTCCGAGGCCAAGTCAAGGGAAACATCGAGATTTAAGGGAAACAAACTTCACTGTTTCCCGAGGGATCAGTCATTAAGTGATTTGTTATATATCAACACAAAAACACACAACACAACACAGTTTGAAAACCGTGCCGAGCACTCAACAGGGCTGCAAATAATTTTTTTTTCTTGCAAGGAGATACATGTATGTCCGACTTGGACACTATTTTGGTAGGACAAACTAAAAATTTGGTCGGACATGACACATTATTTACCATGCATTACAAGCGGGCATACATGACATATTCAATGCTCAAGGGTTTGCAATGCATTATAGGGCAATTTCAAACATGGTCAGCCATTTGCAAGTTTTCCGGACATAATGTCCGACCACGGTTGCGATTTCATCGGACATTGGCAAATTTTAGTCGGGCCATTGTCCGATGACCGACTGTTATTTGCAGCCCTGCTCAAGGTAAACATCAATCGCATCGTAATCATGCAACCTTTTCTCACAGTCTGATCACATACATGTATGCTAGTGGGCAACAGTGCAATGTTACCCTCTGACGTCGAAATTGTTGCCCGCTTTCGCAAATGTTGCCGGCTTCTAAGGACAATTGGCGGGAAACAGTTTGTTTGTTAGATGTCATGTGACCATGAATCAACTAATCAATGCATGCATTGTATTGAGAAAAACTCCAGCTCTTTAACAATGATAATTAAATAGGAAAAGGAAGAGACTTGTTGCAGTTTCAAACAAACCTGTTCTATAGTGTTTTCTACATCTTGTGCATCTCTAGAAAGATCTACAGACAGTGCCAAGACCTGATTGAGGAGAATACAATATCGTCATTAAAATTGAACTGTAATAAAATATTGTTTTCACAATTAATATAACACAAATAATATAACATTATAACCAACATTATCAACTGTTGACGATGGATCTCAAATTTACATGAATTCAATGATACAAACAACAAAATAATACCTTTCTCTCTGGCGCTAAATGCTTTTTCACTTCTTTTAATGTTTCTTCTAGTCTCTCCTAAGATAAAGAGAGAGAAACAAATTTAACTTAACTGTAACAGCAGTTCGCCCTTCATTTGTTTGTTTGTTGTTTTGCTGCTGGTCTTGCAGTCTTAAAGCGTATTAGTACTATCATACCATTTTAAACTAGAATAAATATATACAATGCACTTGTAATGCCCTTTTTCAATTATCGTAG
>JAJGOT010000581.1:20000-67500 GCA_022457155.1 Cladopsammia gracilis
CGTTTTTTAAATTTGAAATTTTGAAGTTTGGTGTGATGGAGGGCCTTTGTCACGGTCCAAGCGCTGTTCTCCGATAAAGAAAACTTGGCTCCCGCTTCAACACCTACTCAAAAGCGGATAAATTTACCAAACTAAACTGACTGCTGCTGTTTCAGTTACCGTAAACAAGCAACGAGGTCGTAATTACTGTCGCCTCTACTGGAATCTCCAAGCCTTCTTGTATAAGTGGTGACCGTCAAAGTGCGCAACCTTAATTACAGTCACGAAGACATCAGCGCCTCTTGAAATAAGTAACCCTGACATAGCGGCTGATCTCACAAGGCAGATGACCAAGCGTAATATTTGACAGTCGTCCAGGAATAAATTTTGTCGCAACTATTGCGTATCGATCGTGTTGGGAATGGAGACTCCCACATAAAATTAACGGGGTGATTATTGGAAATGTTGAAAGGAACCAGGTGCCAGAAAACCTTTTTTTTTTTTTTCAGGAGACTGGACGGGACTGGACGGACGGCTGTACACAGTCTACATTTCCTTTTGATAACATCGATACCCTCAGACAAAGAACAAACAGTTCCTCTGGATGATGTTTGGAGGTAGAGACTTCCGCATCTGGTGACTAGTCATAAGGATCCCCAAACAAATCTTTGTTTCCTTACCCTAACAAAGTGACCTCCTTTACAGAGTGTCGCTTCTCCCTTGGGCAAGACAACCTGAGAAATTAAGGTTGACCTGATATAATTTTAGCATATTTTGTAGTCTGAAGTTGTAATGTTCCGGGATTAACACAGTCATCTAATTCGTAATTAATACTTGATTAATACTTGTTACCATTATTCGATGTTCCATTCTCGCGTGGGTGTAGTTATATTCCATCTAAACTAGGTGGCTGGAGGCAGCTTTACTTTTGTAGCCTGGTTCAGGAACGGTCCGAAGTTTCTCGCATAGAGAAAGAAGGCAGGAGTGAGTGAAAAAAAAACAACCGTGAAATAATCGCTCCACTGAAGTCAGTAACACGCTTAACACAGACATTTGCAGAAACAACTGGCTTTAATCTCAGCTTTACACTGTTCCAAGTTTATACTAACAGTGTTTTGCACGGCTAATGTGATTTCTCACTGGGAGACTTAAACGTAAGTAAAAAGCTTATACTCGTTCTTATTTCATACATGCTATCAACACCTAAGATAAGCATTATATAGAGTATCATGATAAGTGAAAATGAACAAGTTTAAACTTGTAAATATGATATGTATTGCAGTGCCTCTATTCTATAAAAAATCGACCATCCGAAAGTAGTTATTAAAAAAAGTTTAGTACATTGCCCCTGAAAGCAATTCTATTGATCATGAACAAAAGCGAAATAAACGTCCATTTTTGTCACTTGAACATTTACGCTGTTTATAGTAATTATATGTACTGACGGTTAATATGCAGTGATTAAACGGTACCTGAGTACAGTATTATATTGTACAAATACGATGTCGCAACTGTATACAGTTATCATGCATTATACAGGAGCACACAACAAGTCAAATGAATATGTTTGAAAAAAGTTATAAAAGCGCTTTTGAAACTAAATGTTCAGACGTTTCGGGACTTCTGTCCCTTCCTCAGTGAATAGCCTATATAGTGAATGGGCTATTCACTGAGGAAGGGACAGAAGTCCCGAAACGTCTGAACATTTAGTTTCAAAAGCGCTTTTATAACTTTTTTCAAACATATTCATTTGATACGATTGGCGCTACACAGTTCATATCTATTATGATTTTACACACAACAAGTCGTTGCGGTGGAAGGGCAGACCTGCACAGGATTGGCTAAGAAAACAATAGAACATACAACACAACAATGGACCCTAGCCCTAAAAACAATAAAGGTGCACCTCATCCAAGTCTCCTACGCAGCCGTTATTTGTCTCGTCACGCAACGAGGAGCGTTGCGTGACGGGACAAATAACGGCTGCGTGGGAGACTAACCTCATCCAGGTCGAATGAAATTAGAGGTTCCGAAGAGGTGCAGGCCTACTGCGGTGGAAAAGCTGTTCGGAAGGCATTCTCATCTTAAAAATTCGTAATTAATTGGACTAAAAAAAAAGAGTTTTCGTTAGTAAAATTTCGACTCGAACTTTCGTAACATCGGATAATATAAAGTCTTGTTTACGGAGGGATAAAAAATGTCGTGTTGGGTACGAAATAAGTTTAGCTAGGATCTTCGAAAGGAGACTGGGTACGAAATAAGGTCAGCTAGGATTTTCCAAAGGAGACGGCAACTCGCAAATTATGGGGATTAGATTGATTTCCCTACAAGTTTTTACCGCTGAAATATTCAGCTAAAATAACTGAAAAGATGAAACTGTATTAGCATTTACGTAGCTTCCTTTAAGGCTCTAAAACAGTACGACGCCATTCCAGGCGTTTTCCTAAACATGATCTTCGTTGTGTGTCCCTGTTCAGTTGCTGACATTATTGTAAACAATATACACCGATCGCGATCACGAGTCACACCTAGATGACACAGTTGGTTCCATTCTGGTTATACGAGTTAAAACTGGTATGTCGTAGGCAAGGATACAAAACGCAGAAACAATATGAGTGTCAATGATCGAGCGATTTTCGTACATGACCTTGTGTTCGGGATTTGTTTCATCCGCCAATAGTTGAAAGGATCAAAACAAGTTTTACTTGTTTTCGCGCTAAAAATAGCGATCAATATCCCAAATATAGGTGAGAGGCTCGTTCGATTGAGCAATCAGAATGCTAAAAGGTGAGTGATGTTAAGAGAATAGCTACATTTTAGCTCGCAAGTCGTTTGCTTTGCTTTGCGTGTTCGCTAAACCAATTCAACCAAAAGGCTTATCATTTCAAGGTTATACGAAAACCGCTCTAAATACATATGTCGTACGTACAAAAACCGTAACATGTGGTTTACGATATACATAGCCATGTTATATGTAAATAAATAAACATAGAAACAAATCTAAGAATCTAACCAAAACACTTTTTTTTTTTATGGGACTTACATGTATTCTGGTCATTCAAAAAACAAAATACGTCTAAATATTCCTCTCGTAAAATATGGAAAGAAGTCTTTATGTACCTGGAAAATGTTTGGTGTGTGAATTGATGTAAACAGCGTATATCGTTTTGTTACGTAGCGTGTTTTCATTTCATAATGACGAAGCCCTTTCCCGGGCTGGCATGCAATCAATGTACCAAGTTTCTAGCGAACAAAGACTTTCCAGAAATCCCCAGCAGAGAATCCAACCAGATGAGTAGAATAGTCATCGCAGTAAAAAGTAGGTGGGTTGATAAACCAACAATCCTCACCATACGTAAAGAAAGGGTAATAGGACAGTCTGTCTTGGTCTCGACCGGCATACCCCCATTTTCCATATGCCACTCCCCCCCAATTCCTGCAAACACCCGCTAAACGTGAGTTGTCATCTTCCATTCTCACAAACGAGCCACACGAGGCGGGCTGGACATCTGTCTGACCGCTGAAGTACCGGACTACAGCGTCACCGGTGCTGTTTACGACTGTGGTCACGTGGAACGTTCGTCCCTGTTGTTTACTGCAATGGAATCTTAGTTGAGTGAAAGACAAGTGCGTTCGCAGCTCAGTCATGGCGGTTTTTGTGAGCAACATCTGATCACTGCTTATTCCACGGTACGAAGTCTTGACCGGTACCTGAGAAGGAGGAGTTGAACTTTGCAGCACCACGTTCGAAATAAGAAGCCAGCCTCCTGGAATCAGACAAGGATTAGAGGTTATGATTAGAAAGGAATTAAGTAATGCTTCACATAAGAACTATAGTAAACTTAATTGTTCTACGGCATTGGCTCTTTCCCACATAGAATATATTTGATTTCAAGAATAGAGGAGGGGCTGATGGTTCATAATTATATTTTATTATAAAAATACATTAAATCCATTGCGTCAAATATACTTTAGGAAATGTTCGTGCTTAACCAATCAGAATAGAGGAAGACATGCAATAGGTACTAATTTTGCTTCTTTGATGAAGTTTCCCAAATACAATATCTTTTAAAAAATGTATATTGTGCGATTGGGTCTCAAAACACTTGAAAACTTTAAAAAATTAGACTTAATGCACCTTGAACCTTAACTCTTTTAGCGGTTTTTGAGTCTAGGCCAATGAGACCACTAGTTGTAACAATGAAAATAGTTGACATTCCATCGTGCATTGTCGTTCAGCGGATCATTACTTTTAAAGTGTTAGTGTGATTATGGGACGAACCATTAGGGCCGATTTACACGGTACAACTTTGTTGCATGAGACAAGCTTACGGCATGCTTACGACATGACTTGAGTTGATTTAAACGGAGTAATTCGTGTTGTAAGCATGTCGTAAGCATGTTTTAAGTATGTCGCATGCAAAAAAGTTGTACCGTGTAAATCGGCCACTAAACTTCTGAGGGTGGAGGGTGAGGATGATCTAGTCTTTGCTCGAAACGCTTTTCCTTTAGCTGTGTAGCTGCAGGAATTTCTTAAGTGTGGCTATGACCTACCCACCACCACCACCACCACCAAAAAAAATTCTAATTGACTCTCGAAAGAAATTTAGCAATTATTTTGGTTTTGCAACCCTACGCTTTTTGATTGGTTAAAAAAATTCGCGCCACTTTCTCAATCAATCAAATGTAAAAGGGGAACCAATCGTAACTTTTTTGCACGCGTTTCCTTGTGCTTGGCTCTGGCTGCATGCACGTGTTTGCTTGGTGTTCTGATTGCTTCATTTGATAATCTGCGTCTGTTGTGATTGGCCAGCTTTGGCTCTGGCTTCATGCATGTGTTTGCTTGGTGTTCTGATTGCTGCACTTGATAATCTGCGTCTGTTGTGATCGGCTAGCTTTGGCTCTGGCTTCATGCATGTGTTTGCTTGGTGTTCTGATTGCTGCATTTGATAATCTGCGTCTGTTGTGATTGGCCAGCTTTGGCTCTGGCTGCATGCATGTGTTTTCTTGGTGTTCTGATTGCTGCATTTGATAATCTGCGTCTGTTGTGATTGGCCAGCTTTGGCTCTGGCTTCATGCATATGTTTGCTTGGTGTTCTGATTGCTGCATTTGATAATCTGCGTCCGTTGTGATTGGCCAGATTTGGTTTGACGTCACTCAATTGAAAACCGTTCTAATAATGTTTGTTCTCTTCCCTTAAAAAGAAAATATTTATTTGTGGTCATTTTTACATGTCTCTCGAACTGATACCACCTTCTGAAGCGAATTCAAGTTACATCCATCTCAGGTTCATCAAGCACCGTTCACACTCGATCAGATCGCATCAAGACTAGATCAATTCGAAATCGATATATATAATTTAAGTGTAAATGACTTCTCTATATGTTGTATTTTTATTAAGTTATATTAAAAACAGCTGTCATTCAAACAAGCGCCGAGCGAGCGTTTTCAGTAAAAGAAATTAGATAATAGAATAAAACGTACTTGTTCAAAACATTATTTAACCATGTTGTAACATTTTCTGAAAAAGTGTTTGTCGATTGTAATGGGGATATCTAACCTGCGTTGCTTGTGGGATCGGTTGCCGCGTGAAGGCAAAGCTTTGGCAATTGACTAAGCAGCGAAAAAAAGCGATAAACCAGCATGGATTATGGTCTAGCCCCCTCCGCAGCAGGTATGTTTTTTATTTATTTATTTTTTCTATTTCTTTTAAATGCCTGGGGCTCAAATCAGAAAAGCAGAGGGTGGGGTAGGGTAGGGTAAAAAAAGGCGAGGTTGTCGCTCAATCCTTTTAGCTGTCGTACAGTCATTGTTCTTTTCCTTGTCCAAAAGAAGAGGCAGGTTAATCGAGTTGCATATACGTCCGTCTGATAACATTTTAAGACTTACCCCCGTCAGTTGTCATGTCACAGAAGACTTTTAAAGGGTTTCCATTCTTCTCAGGGTCGATCCAGTACTCGCCGTCTCCTCTCGATTCGCCAGAGTCCAGGATGTCTTTACAGGAATGACCAGGGTAATGGGATTTGGCACCTAACAGGGCTGCAACGAGTTCATATTAGTGAATCAGTTGTGTTACTTTCAAATGGGTCGGGTTAGACAAAACAAAAGAAAGAAAGAAAGAAAGAAAGAAAGAAAGAAGGAAGGAAGGAAGGAAGGAAGGAAGGAAGGAAAGAAAGAATAATGAATGGCTGAATAGAATGACTGAATGACTGTACTGAATGGCTGAACGAACGAACTAATGAATGAATGGGTGAATGAATGAATGCATGAAATGAAACGAACAACAAAGGAAGAATGAATGAGGGAGTAAGTAAATGAATCAATGAAAAAGCGAGGAAGTAAGGAATACATAAATACACAAATAAGTGAATGAATGAATGAATGAATGAATGAATGAATGAATGAGTGAGTGAGTGAGTGAGTGAATGAATGAATGAATCAATCAATCAATCAATGAGTTAATGGCAGAAATCATTGTCACTTACGTCTTTCACAATTCTTTCCACTGTATCCTGGATGACACTGACCGCTGTTTGTTTTCTTGTTTTCATGGGAAATATCGACACACGAAATCTGAGAAGAAAAAAATAGGGTAAAGCAAGGCTGATACTACTTAGAACATTTAACGCGACAACGACATGATAGAGCCCAAACTGAAAGCTAAAAATCAATGCAACCGTGGACAGCTGTTTCGATCTGGCTGGAGAGCGAGCGACTAACAAACTGAAAACTAGAAAAGACTAACACTAACCTTCACTGAGCCATAGTAGGTAGATCCTTTCTTCTTTTTGAAATCTTTCGGCTTCATCTTTCGCGTTGTGTTGTTCAGTTCACAAATTTGTTGTGTATTATCAGCACCGGGGTGCACATTAAATGACTTGCAGCTGTTATTTCCGAGGCATTTCTGCTGACATTCAAACTCGTCAACAACAACGGTTGTACTCATAACATGGCCAAGTAAAGCATGACCTGAAACGTCAGATCGAAATGAAGAATTGTCAGTTTTCAAAGGATGATCCAAAATTATTTATGCGAAACATAAATTTTCAAAACGGTTTAAACCTTTAATGGCAAAGTATCCTAAAGAAAATCGAAGTATTAACCCAGTTGTTACGTCTATGAATTCACAAAATATGTAGTTCCGAACAAAGAAGACTGAGTTTCACAAGAGAAAAAGAAAGGCGAAATCTGTTTTAGTACAGATTAGTACGCAAGTAATCACCTACCGACTTTCAATTCAAAAACTCTTGCACAGTGCTCTGTGTTTGTCGTGACAAATAAAATATGTCGGAAATATTGCAACTTCGCAAAAACCCAAAGGGAACCAAAGTGGGGATATAAGTTTGCGTGTAAGTCCGACAGTTAATAGGATCATCGAAAATCACTTAAGCCAAAACTAAATGTTCAAAACAGTTAAAACCATTTTTTAGAAAATAATGGCCGTGTGAAAAAAAATCGAAGTATGGACTACAGTTGCGCCGATGAACTCATATGAATTCAGTTACGTCTATGAATTTATATAAGCTGAAAATAAGATGTATACACCTACCGACTTTCATTTCAAAAACGCTTGCGCAGTGGTCTGGTTTTGTCATCACAAAAAACACTCCCAGAAGAACATTGAAAGCCACAAAAGCCAACCTAGTTAGCCACAAAACGGCGGCCATCGGTGCAAACTATCGTTCAAGCTGCGTTGGTTGTTTGAACGAAACCCACTTTAGATGTGTTTGATATATTATCCCCTTTAAAGGCGTAGTAAACGCTAATGTGACATTGTCCATAAGTTTCTAAATTTTGGCCGTGATCCATTTTCTAAGTAGTTCGACATGATTGGTCTATAAGCTTGTTTTCCGTTTTATCGCTGTTATGACTAGTAAGAAATAAACTCCTGCTGGTTACAAGACGTCAACAAACACAACTTTGTTAACGTAAAACAAATCTTTTGGCTGTGACCATTTTCGTTTGCTAAGTGGTAGATGTTTTTCATTCGTTTTTCTGCTGTCATGACTAAGTAGAAATCTGCAATTAACTCTTGTTGGTCAGCAAAATAGTGATCAGTCGATTTCGCTGCGGCCATCTTTGTACAGTTCTTATATAATAAAATGCAGAAAACAGACTGTTGGAGGACAAAACCGCACTCATTTGGGGTGCAATCAGTCAAGCTGATACTATTGTTCATAGTTTATAACTTCGTTTGGCTATGATCCATTTGCTAAGTGCATCGTATATGATGTAAAAAGCCCCTCTGGGGGGCGCTTTAAGTAATCTTAGGTTTTACAAAAGGTATAATCAAAGGGCTTTCAGAGCCATCTCGTGAATACGAAACAGTGTACGGTTAGTTTAAGTTGTTCTTGATGTTTTGCAATTACGTTTCAAGCTTTTGATAATCCTTTAACTTCGAAAAGTAAGGCAGTAAGGTAAGTCTTCGCAAACCTAATGGCTCACAACTGCCGAAGCTCAACCTGGTTCTGTAGCATGGAGCGACTGGGAGTATTTGGATAAACGAGACGGCAGAATTTGTGAAGGATGTAGTTTTAACCAGTACGCGTTATCTCAGGTCGGTAGAAACGTTAATCAGCGTCGATCGAGTTCTAAGAAGGTCATTGTCAGGAGAAAGCTAAGACCGTTCAATTATTGATGGCTTCCAAAATTCCCGTCTCTTTGAATAAATAAACAATGAGTTTTTTTGTATTTGAATCATCGAATTCGTCCAAGACACCGCCATTTTAATGTCCTTACCAAGAGAGAGTAACAGACTGCCGTCTTTTGATGACGCTATTGTTAAACCCTTAACCGTGATCAAACTGTGGAGCATGTGCACTGTCTTCATTCTCAGTCGGCCGGGCGCAAGAATTTCCCCCGTAAAAAATTCAAAGCAAGCCAGAGTAACAACCCGGTGTCCCGTTAAAAAGTTCGAGAACGACTGAAATACGTAAGAAAGATAAGGGAGGGAAAGTCGGCGGAGAGCGAGGAGGGGTAAAGGGGGGGGGGGGGGGTGGACACCTCGGGCGCTTTCCATACAACCCAAAATTCCGGAAATTCCGAGTTGGGAAGCGAATTGAACGGACATTTTCCGGAATAAATTCTGGAAATTTAGGACAACCTCGCGACTGAGTTTGTCCTAACGTCTCGGTGCAACGGTGCAACCAACCAGAAAATACTGTTCCATTCACCACACGGAATACCCGGAATTTCAAACCGGACTTTTTGGTCAAGTGGAAAGCGCCCCTCATGTATTTACTTAACGACCCACCTGCCGCCCAAAAATTAAAAAAAATCTGTCAACAGCGATGTAAGCAAAAATTGCAACCAATCGGACTTTACTGGATCCTTGGAATAGTTCCATGTTATCGAAAAATTTAATCAATCTGATTTTACTGGATATCACGTTGCTTGTTGTTTTTAGTTGGTGCTTGGCAGGCGGCAAGTCGCAAATTAATGTCTTCTGCTAATAAAAATATGGACGGCACGGTGGTCTAGTGGTTAGCGCATCGGACTTTCAACCTGAAGGTCGGTGGTTCGAGCCTGGTCTCTGCCGTCGTGTTGTTTCCTTAGACAAGAAACTTTACTCCACACTGTCTCTCTCCACCCAGGTGTATAAATGGGTACCGGCGACAAAATGCTGGGGGTAACCCTGCGATGGACTAGCATCCCATCCAGGGGGGAGTAGCAATATTCCTAGTTGCTTCATTCTGCGGAAACCGGGTTAAGCTCCGGCCGTGTGGGCCATCGTGGCCCGAGTGTTAATAAAAATGTTTGGTTTTCCCATTCTCAAAAAAATGGCAAGTTGAGATACCGCGAACGAAATCATTGCCGAAGAACTTCTGTACTGCTACTTTTGTGAATAACTTGTTTAACCGTAAAGTATATTGTGGAAAAACTGCGCTCTGGAACAGCTGAAAGCATTATTTTATCAGATTTGATAAGAGAGTCTTCTCGCAAACAACAAATCAAGATTCGTCTAATACATAGTCTATGTTTGCTCTTTAAGACTACGTTTACACTAGTGGAGATTTATTTTGGTGCCGGATTCGTTTTGCCGTTTACACCTAGATGGGTGAATCCGAAACAAAAACGTCCCGGCTTGGTCGCGTCTGCGGAGAGTTTGAATCCGAAAGACTAAATCTGTTTTAGCACGCAAGTATTCACCTACTGAATTTCATTTCAAAAACACTTGCTCTGGTCTGTGTTTCTCATGACAAATAAAATGTTTCCGAAATATTGCGACTTCGCAAAATACCAAAGGGAACCAAGGTGAGGGTACAAGTTTGCGTGTAAGTCCGGCCAAGAGTTAATAGATATCATCGAAAATCACTTAAGCCAACAATAAATGTTTAAAACAGTTAAAACTACTTTCTAGAAAATTATCGGTATGAAAAAAAAAAAATCGACTGAGTATGGACTACAGTTAAGTCTATGAACTCATATGAATTCAGTTACGTCTATGAATTTATATAAGTCGAAAATAAGATGTATACACCTACCGACTTTCATTTCAAAAACGCTTGAGCAGTGGACTGGTTTTGTCATCACAAAAAACACTCCCAGAAGAACATTGAAAGCCACAAAAGCCAACCTAGTTAGCCACAAAACGGCGGCCATCGCTGCAAACTATCGTTCAAACTGCGTTGGTTGTTTGAACGAAACCCACATTAGATGTGTTTGATATATTATCCCCTTTAAAGGCGTAGTAAACGCTAATGTGACATTGTCCATAAGTTCCTAAATGTTGGCCGTGATCCATTTTCTAAGTAGTTCGACATGATTGGTCTATAAAATTGTTTTCCGTTTTACCGCTGTTATGACTTAAGTAATAAACTCTGGCTGGTTTTAAGCCGTCAACAAACACAACTTGGTCAAAGTAAAACAAATCTTTTGGCTGTGATCCATTTTCATTTGCTAAGTGGTATATGATTTTTATTCGTTTTTCTGCTGTCATGACTAAGTAGAACTCTGCAACTAACTGCTGTTGGTCAGCAAAATAGTGATCAGTCGATTTCGCTGCGGCCATCTCTGTACAGTTGTTGTATAATAAAATGCAGAAAACAGACTGTTGGAGGACAAAACCGCACTCATTTGGGGTGCAATCAGTCAAGCTGATACTATTGTTCATAGTTTATAACTTCATTTGGCTATTATCCATTTGCTAAGTATATCGTATATGATATATAAAGCCCCTCTGGGGGCGCTTTAAGTAATCTTAGGATTTACAAAAGTTATAATAAAAGGGCTCTGAGAGCCATCTCGTGAATACGAAACAGTGTACGTTTAGTTTACGTTGTTCTTGATGTTTTGTAATTACGTTTCAAGCTTTTGATAATCCTTTCACTTCGAAAAGTAAGGCAGTAAGGTAAGTCTTCGCAAACCTAATGGCTCACAACTGCCGAAGCTCAACCTGGTTCTGTAGCATGGAGCGACTGGGAGTGTTACTACTCTCCCCTTTAAATAACCGACAAGGCAGAATTTGTGAAGGATGTCGTTTTGAAAACCAGCACGCGTTATCTCATGTCGGTAGAAACGTTATTCTTGGTTTTCACTGTCACGCCATAAAATTTTAAAATGGTCTAAAATCGAAACGAATTAGCGAAGGAAGCCAATAATTTGTAATGTTATAAAAGAGTAACAAATAAACAACTTCGCGAAGTCTCAGATCTGTGCAATATTCCGTTGTTGAATTATTCGCCGAAGCATTCGACTCAAATTTACAGAGCTTTGTATGGAAACGCCATCCCGGAGGGACACAAATATATAATGTTTTAGAGTCGAAGCTATTTAGTGAAAGAAGCCAATAATTTGTAATGTTATAAAAGAGTAACAAATAAAAAACGTCGCTAAGTCTCAGATCTGTGCAGTATCCCGTTGTTGAATTATTCGCCGAAGCACTCGACTCAAATTTACAGAGCTCTGTATGAAAACGCCATCTTGGTGCCCCTCCGAGGGGCACCAAGATGGCCGCCGGAAATCAATAAAAACATCTGGACTTCACTTTCGCTCTGAAAGCGATTACTTTTCTCTCGTGAACTACTATTCATTCGCATAAACTGCATTCCTAATACTTTAACTGCCCAAAGTGCCAAAAATCACGAGGAGAGGCCCTTGTTTCATAGGAAAAAGCTTTGTCACGGACGCCATGTTGGTGTCACGTAGGGTGAAAAGTCAGAAATTCAAAATGCTGTATTTTCAAAACGAAAGACGCTACCGGGTTGGATACTTGTGAAAAGATTTATTTTTAAGTCATCTTCAACCTGGTGGACATATAAATTCAGAAGGCATTACAATTTATGATTTTCGAATTTGATGACGTCACGTGAAAACCAAGAATTAAGCGTCGAGTTCTAAGAAGGTGATTGTCTGGAGAAAGCTAAAACGGTTGAATTATTGATGGCTTCCAAAATGTCCGGCTCTGAATAAAAAAAAAATTATTTGACTCTTCGAATTCGTCCAAGGACTCCGCCATTTTAATTTCCTTACCAAGAGAGAGAAACAGAATGCCGTCTTTTAATGACGGTATTGTTAAACCCTTACCCGTGATCAAACTGTGAGCATGTGCACTATTTCATTCTCAGTTGGCCGGGCGCAAGAATTTCCCGCGTAAAAGCAAGCCAGAGTAATAACCCGGTGTCCCGATAAAAAGTTCGAGAACGACAGAAATACGTAAAAAGGATAAGGGAGGGAGAACACCTGATGTATTTACTTAACGACCCACCTGCCGCCCAAAAATTAAAAAGTCTGTCAAAAGCGATGTTAGCGAAAAATGCAACCAATCAGACTTTACTGGATCCTTGGAATAGTACGATGTTCTCGAAAAACTTGACCAATCTGATTTTACTGGATATCACGGTGCTTGTTGTTTTTAGTTGGCGCCTGGCAGGCGGCAAGTCGCTAATTAATGTATTCTGCTAATAAAAATATTTTGCCCAAATCATTGCCCAAGCACTTCTGTACTGCTACTTTTGTGAATAACTTGTTTAACCGTAAGTATACTGTGGAAAACCTGCGCTTTGGAACAGCTGAAAGCATTATTTTATCAGATTTGATAAGAGAGTCTTCTCGCAAACAACAAATCACGATTCGTTTAATACATTGTCTAAGTTTGTCCTTTAAATCTACGTTTACACTAGAGAAGATTTATCCGGATTCGTGACGAATCCGGAACATTTTGGTGCCGGATTCGTTTTGCCGTTTCCACATAGATGGGTGAATCCGAAATAAAAAACGTCCGTGTTTGGTCGTGTCTCTGAACAGTTTAAATCCGAAATCTAAAGTGAAGACTTTGTATCCAAATACTGTTAAATCCGCAATGATTTGTTGTGTAAACATTTATTCCAATGAAGCCGGATACTTTTTCGCCTGCGATAATACGAGTTTGCGGTAAAACCGAAATGGAGGATGCAGTCACGCTGATGGCAGTAGCTGGTTGCCTTATTTCGTCGGCAGGTACAGACGATCTATTTTGTTATGGCTACTGTCGTATTCCTGAGGAAACTTAAGTTAATGATTCAAGCGATGTTAACGTCGACCACTGTTTGCCGGAGACGGCGACGATGGTAGGACCGAAGACCTCGACGTTTTTGGCGAGGGGGCTAGGGAGACAAGGGTGAGGAGGAGAGAGGACCGGGTTAGGACCGCCCAAGAACCAATAGCGGCGGTCACACTAAAGCCCTTCCCCAAAGCTCCCCATGGGGAAATAGCTTGGGTTGGGCTCGCTCTGGGTTTTGATCGACATCATGTTTGCGTAGTTTGCGTACACACGCAGAAAAATTGCCCAAAGGGAAGAAACACGTGCATCCGATTTGGCGGGAAACACTGATTAATAATCATGAATGTAAACATGGATGACACGAATCGTGAAATGTTTTCGGCAATATTGCAGCTTGTCTTACAACCTCCTCCTCAAATAGGTTTAGTAATTCAGTACTTTATTTTAAGAAGAGAACGTCGTCGTCGACGACAAATGCGCTTTTCCCAAAGCATTTACATGTCAAAAACAAAAATACTCAACGAAACGCTCGAAAAACAGCCATGTTGCAGCACAAAAGCACTGACTACACGTGTTTTCTAACATTTGGTACATATCTCTTTTTCGTGATTGGTTGAGCCGCTTTGGGTTCTTGTTAACCCATAGGACGTTTGTTCGTTTTGACGTATCCATGGAAATTTCCCGAGGGCAATCTCACTCTTGGGAAATCGGTCACACACAGAAAGCTGCTTCCCCGTGGGCAAGGGTCAAGCCCAAATCATACCGTCCAGAAGGACGTCGGACACCTTGAGACTTATATAACGAAGTAACTGGTTAGCTTTCAGTTGAGGTTAGGGGTAGCAGTTTGTACAGCTAAAATTAGGACTAAGCAACCCGAGAAGCTAGGTGGTACAGTGGTACGGTAGGCTATGTAAGCCTAAGAGAGAGCCTTGAGAGAAAACGATGAATATTATCGAGTTTCTAAAAGTAGCAATTTCTTTCGATTCTGTAATTGCATGGTTGAAATATAAAAAAAACTGATAAAGAGCAACCACGCACGTCCGGAGTGTGACACTTTATGTCTGAGCAATTTTTGAGTGACATTTCATTCTTTTTTAACTTGTCAAATTTGATTTTCTTTTTCGTTTTTGAACTTTAATTAGTACTTTGCTGACGCAATTTGACGACATTAAATGCGCTATTCCAGCGCGCGCTAGTGTTCTTCGCTATATAGTGCGGCACCCCTAAACGTAACCAAAGCCGAGGTTTTGCGTTCTTGGTAATATGTATAGTTAGCCTTAGCCTAACAGCGGCGCCCTCTGAAGACCCTCTCAACAAGCTTAACTAAGATGAAACTTAACTTAGGTGAAAGGTCGGAAGCACAAGAATTAAGATTGACGACCGGGCTATTTTTCAATTTTAGCAATTCTGAAAAGCAGTATTACCCGACCGTCTGCACAGTACATTTAGACAGACAAAAGTTCACAAAAACAACTTTTTCTCCGTCTAGAATAACTATTACGACTATTTTCCGAATAAAATAGAGTTGTTGCTTGTCAAAAAATGCCCGAGAAACTGATTTGCCAAAATACACAAACATATTTGGATAAGGCGACGCAAGTATAAAATCTAAGTCTTGTTTTGTTTACATAAAATCGCTTTTCAATCTTTGTAATGAATGAACAAACACATAAAAATGGACAACACAATCTTCTTTCGAAAAATGTTATTGAAATCTCAATTAGTTTATGTTTAGAAGTAAAACGCGTACAATTTACAGCGCATCGAGGCCGAGCGGTGTCTTCGATGAAATTCAAGAAATTAAAATACAACTGAATTTAAGCTACACGTTTATAAACAATTCTCCAAAATTAACGAGTACAAAAACAAAATGTCAATCACAGAATGATATCAAGATAAATTCCCATCGAAAAATGTAATTTGTTTTACCTTTAAGTCCCTCCGGCGACTACTGTACTTGGAAATTCTTTAAACCTCCGCTTTGGTGCTGAAATCCGTAAAACGAACCCATCTCTTCGCATTGCTAAAAACGTATTAGTTCCTCGAAGCAAGACTTTATCCCTGAAAGCTCTTCTTTTTCCACTAAAGCGGCTTCTGAGTATTCCTTAATTAATATCCCTGTCTTGAGTAGCAAACCGCGAAAAACTGCAAGGAAATAACGACTTTAATTCTCCGCTAAACACAACAAAACAACTGAAGTGTTTACCGAGCTCACAGCTGTGTGGCCGCGCGAAAAAAAAGCCTTGCTTTCAAGATCCCGGATGTTGTTCCAACACGGCGGGCGGGCGGGCGGGCATACACGCGCTCGCGAAACATTCCGCTAGCCATGACCATGAAAAAGCACGGGCATAGGTTCTATTAGTATGGTGCTCCGGCGGGCCTTCGGCCTGCGGGCTCCGCTAATATGATAGGCGGAGCCTATCAGCGTAGCTCTTTGAAAAGAAAGCCAATGATAAACTTAACTGAGGTAAAAGGTCGGAAGTACAAGAATAAAATTGACGCCCGGGCTATTTTTAAATTTTAACAATTCTCAAAAACAGACATAGGCGACCGTTTGCACACTACATTTGGACCGTACAAAAGTTCACAAAAACAACTTTATCTCCATCTAGAATAACTTGTACGACTAATTTCCAAATAAAATACACCCGCTGCTTATAAAAAAATTGTCCGAGAAACTGATTTGGAAATGAAAATTGCAAATATTACACAAACATATTTGTATAAGACCACGCGAGTGAAGTTTAGAACTATAAAATCCAAGTCTTGTTTTGTTTACATAAAATCGCTTTTCAACCCATGTAATGAATAGACAGCACAATCTAGCTTCTTTCTAAAAAATTTATTCAAATCTCCATAAGTTTATGTTTAAAAGCAAAACGCGAACCATTTATAGCTCATCGAGGCCGAGATGTCTCCGATGAAAGAAATCAAAACAACTGAATTTAATTGAGCGCGTTTTATAAACAATTCTCCAAAATTAGCGAGAACACGAAGAAAAAAGTCAATCACAGATTGATATCAACATAAATTCCCATCGAAAAATGTATTTCGTTTTACCTTCAAGTCCCTCCACTGCTTGGAAATTCTTTAATTCTCCGCTACTTCAGTTCTGAATGTCAACATCTCCCACATTGCTGCCATCCTCGAAGCAAGATTTCATCCCTGAAAGCTCTTTTTTCACTATAGCGGCTTCTGAGTATCCCTTAATTAGTATCCCTGTCTTGAACAGCAAACCGCGAAAAAATGCAGAAGAATAACGACTTTATTTTCTTTTTTTTTTCTTTTTTTTTTATTACATCACTTACGCACCAGTACAATATTTACAAAAACGATGCTTACACTACTTACACTTTGATACTTATACAAGTTACAATAATAGTACTTTCGCTATTTTTTTTGTTAAACATACCCACGTACAGTTAACATTTACAAAGACAATTTGCAACAAAACGAAAACTACGACTTGAAGCTGACAAAAAGGAAACATAACACAGTAAAAACATTAATGGTAACTAAAATTAAATGGGAGCGCAATCAGTCAAGTAAACAGAATTTTATACCATATTTAAAAGAGACGAGAAAACAGACCATTTTGTTCTAAAGTCATTTTCACGACCAGTCATACAAGAAATATATTTTTCTAGACCAATTTTATCACGAGCTAGGAAAACAAATTCATTAAAGATATAAAGTTTACCGTTAAGAGCTTTTACGTAAAGAAAGTACTTTCCTATAATGACTAAATGATTGAGGGCTAAACAGAATTTAGAATCATTATTAATAATGCCAAACATAATTTCTTTTATTGAAAGCGATAATTTTAAGTTCACCATGCGTGAAGCCCAATCCAGAAACTCCTTCCAGAACAAAGTGGCTTGCGTGCACTCAGTGAAAAGATGACTGATGGTGTGATCTGCTGGACAAAAAGGGCAGCGTGGGGAGTCTTCTTTTTTCATTTTAAATAATAAGCTCTTAGTGCACAGAATATTGTGAACAATTTTGTACTGGAACATTGATAGCTTTACTTCTTTTGTTACTTCAAAAGGTAATAGATGTAATATATCAACAACGAGTGCGAGGGTTTCATCAGGGGTTCCAAACACCGAGAAACAGATGAAAGCACGAGGCCGCTTCGGCCGAGTGCTTTTATTGTTTCGAGGTGTTTGGAACCCCTGATGAAACCCGAAGCACGAGTTTTTGATATAGCTTCTCAAATGAAACAATACAGAATTATTCACTGTTAGTTTTTTTGGCTTTGTCCTTTTCAAATGCCGTCACATGCATAATTTTATTGAGCTTGTTGTGTTTCGCCATTTGGTATGAGACCATGTGCGAAGCAGAAGCGTCTCGGTTTAGCGAGGCCAAAACGGTTGTCGAAGAAGAATATTTAGTCGATAAAGCTATTCCCCCGTCAACGAAATATAAAAAAAAAACAAACGGGCAACATCCATTTTTAATGAATGGAAAACTACTCGGACGGTTCAAGTTCCCGTTCTCTGAGATTCGGGAGGAATGTTTAAGGACTATGATTTACCAAGATTATGTCGCTTTCTGCTCGTATTGAAGAAATGGACGCATTGAATGAACGTAAGAAAAGCAATTTATATTTATTTTGCTCAGTTGGTTTTGGATATTCTGTAATTGCCTTTTGGGATTACTAAAGCTTGTCTATTCAATTCGGTATTTGTGTCATTAATATTTAAATTAGGATAACCCTGTACCACATGGGTTTGACGTTTTATGAAACTCTAGAGTTTGATATTTCATCAAACTATCGTGGAAAGGCCTCTGTCCAGTGTTTCATCGGGGTTTCAAACCATATGCACCTGACCAAATTGGGGTATCCTGATTGGCTTGTAACTTGATGAATTATTAATGAGTTTGAGAAATAATTTTCTCAAATCATCCTTCTGGTAGCCAAAATTTAAGAGTCTTTTCTCACAAGTCGGCGGAGGCATTGATCGAAGAGACAGCAGCTTAGTATAAATTTTTTTGCAAGTCATTTCCTCTATTAATATTTGCGGTGTTAAGCTTTGTTCGAGGGAGCATTTAAGGAGTTTTTTCCAATTTTGAGGGATGGCGTTAATAAGGCTAAAGTACTGTAAGAAATTGCATCTTACGTTAAATTTATTACGAAAGGCGTCAAAGGACAGAAAGCAGTGCTGCTGTGTATCAAAGAGGTCATTAATTTTGAGAATACCTGCATAGCGCCAGTGCTGCAAGTACATAGATTTTTTATCAGACTTAATAAACTTATTATTCCAAACTATCTGTTCAAGAACATCATTTTTGCTTTTTGGGTTGGAAGCTATTACGTCTTGCCAGAGTGTGATTATTTCATGATAAAACGCTGGAAGGCATTTGTTCAGATTAAGGTGACTGGTGTCATAGTTACACATGAACAGCTCTGGACCCCCAACATTCACTAGGAGGGACTTCGGGATGTACTGCCACGGAGCGTCTGAATTTGAGCAGGGTCGCTTAACCCAATGTAACTTTAAAGCCTTGTTAAATAAAGCAAAGTCTTTCATCTCTAAGCCTCCTTCTTGCCTTGTTTTGATGAGTGTAGTGTATTTTATCTTGGGTGGTTTGTGGCTCCAAATAAAATCTAAGACTATTTTGTTTACTTCATCAACAAAAAATTTTGGAGTTTTCATTACACTGCAGATAAATACCAGTTTGGAGAGCGCAAGGGATTTCACTAGATTTATTTTACCGTAAACAGAGATGTCTCTTTGAGACCATATGTTTAATAGTTTTTTTAAGGAATTTAACTTATCCCAGAAGTTCCGCTGTAGAACTGTGTCACTTTCGTACGCAAAATGAACACCTAGCGCGTAGACAGGCACCTGACTAATTTGTAGATTTAGAATTTTATCTTTTCTATGGCGCCATGAACCAAGCCATAACAATTCCGATTTTGATTCGTTTATTTTAAGGCCGGAACATCTTTCAAAAAGGCCTAACAACTCAAATAGCTGCATGACGGACTCACTATCACTCAAGAGCGCTGTCGTGTCATCCGCAGAATAACGACTTTAATTTAAACGGTTTTCTAAGCTAAACACAGCAGTGTTTTCCGAAGTGTTTTCCCAGGTGACATGAAATTGCAAAGATCTCAGATGTTGTGTGGCGTCATACGCGCATGTTTTACCTTGGATTTTACTAAAAATTCAGATTTATCAGAAAAATGCGGAAATTGCAAATATTGTCTATTGGAGTTGCAAAATAACATACAATGAACCATTTTGATGCTTTTGGTAGCATTTCATATGTTTTTTTCGCTGAAAAACACGCTTTTTTCTTCAAAAATGGGTTGACAACATGTTACTTATAACGTCATATCTCGTTACCATAGCAACCGGTTGTCGCCAAACTTTACTAAAATATGTCTCAAGGATAAATGAACAGCTACTGAAAACGGCATGTGCTAATCTTAAATGGTCTTGAAAATATCGGAGAAAAACCTTAAGGGGGGAGGGGTGGCAACCCCCCCTTGTACGTCCGAGGGTTAAGACAGCTAATGCGGGAACTTTCCCTTCCGAGAGGTTCGCTGTATGAAGAAATAAAAGATGAAAGGCCAGCTTTTTACAATGAATTAAGTTCCAGCATTCACTTTCAATACAATTTATTGTTTTATCCATGAGTTAATACAGTTTAGAGTGATTACAGTGAACCCGTGAAACACTATCTAACAATTAGTGTGTGATAGTCCAAATTAAACAAAAGAAAACAATGAAATTATTGTCTAATAGTGCGTACTATTCTAGTAACTATTTCACGGGTTAACTGTAATCACTCTAATAGTGCCTACCATACAACATGTTTTCAAAGTTATTAATTTACATTTTTGTAGATTCCGGTTATCAAACTTGTTTGACTCGCATTAACTTTAGTAATACAGTGTAATCTCTACTTTGGGATATCTTCATCGCCATCTACATTTTATTCTGTTGGTAAAAATCCTTGCAGACAACACAACAACCATACAAAGCAATTAAAATTCAAATTACAAATATCAAACTAAATCTAAGAAGATTTTAAAATTAATTAGCTAATAATCAAGAAGCTTAGACTTAAAAATATACAATGATGTGGACACCTCAATAATGGGACAAAACGCCTTTCTATAACATTTGTGTTTGCTATCACTATTTAAAGGAAACGCCATTAAGGGGATAGTTTGTCCCAGCAAGACACTGATAAAGAGCGGTTATAATGAACCATCAAATTCGAAGCCTTAAAAAACTGCTGAGTCATCTGAGCTATTGACCATAAACAGCCACAGCTCAGTTCCAGCGAGTCATGGATTAAATTTTGTCTGGAGTTCCAGGAGTGATGGTAAGAGTTGATGATATCTTAGTTGCTACTTCTGGGGGAGCAACCCCACATTTGACAGTCCTGAAGGAGGTGTTTAGCAGATTGGCTAAGCACAATGTCAAGCTAAATGGAAAGAAATGTCAATTCTTCAGAACTGAGGTAAAGTATATGAGACACATTTTAAGCAAGCTGGGAATAAGTTCTGTAAAGAGAAAACTAGATGCCATACAATTGGCCCCCTAAAAATGTCTCTGAACTGCGATCATTTTTGGGAATGATTAACTACTATTCAAAGTTCATCAAAGATTTTTCATCTAAGTTGCATCCCCTGTATGAACTTCGTAGTAACAAGACTAAATGGTTTTGGAGTTAAAGTTGTGAGGCTGCCTTTCTGTGGGCCAAAGAAGTTCTTTCCAGTGAGCAGGTCTTGGTCCACTATAACCTAAACAAACCCCTCATACTAGATGTTGATGCCAGTTCCCATGGCATTGGGGCAGTTTTGAGCCATCAGATGGAGGATGGAACTGAGAGGCCCATCGAGTATGCCTCTCGCACTCTGAATAGTGCAGAAAAAAATATGCTCAAATAGAAAAGGAGGGTTTGGCCATAATCTTTGGTGTCAAAAGGTTCAATCTTTACCTTTATGGGAGGAAATTTAAGTTAGTGACTGATCATTAACCTTTGACCCGCATCTTTGGTCATAAATCAGGTATTCCCCCTTTGGCTGCTGCTAGACTGCAGCGGTGGGCCTTGCTGTTGACTGGTTATAACTATGACATCGTTTATAAGAAGTCTTCAGACAATGCCAATGTAGATTTCTTTAGCAGATTTACCGTGCCAATTGGTGAGATGGAGGATCCTGACCCTGATGAGAATTATGTTCACCGTACGGTGGTAAGTGATCTGCCCATAACTGCATTGAAGATTGCTCAGAATACTACGAAGGACAAAGTGCTTGTTAAGGTATATGAGTATACGTCCTCAGGTTGGCCAGGTCAATGCCCTGATCCTGAAATGAAACCTTGTTGGAGTCGCAGAGAGGAACTTTTCCTAGACAATGGATGCATCCTATGGGGTAGACTAGTGGTTATTCCTGTCATCCTACAGGAACGGTTGTTGGAAGAGCTGCATGAGTGTCATCCTCGAATGTGGAGGGAATGTGTCGCATGAAGGCACTTGCAAAGTCGTTTGTCTGATGGCCAGGAATTGACCAGGATATAGAAGACAAAGGTAGATTTTGTCAGGATTGTGTTAGTACACAAGGCTCTCCTAAAGCCGTGCCTTTGCTCTTCTGGCCTTGGTGTACTGAGCCATGGCAGAGGATACATGTGGATTATGCCGAGGTAAAGGGGCAACAATTTTTCCTTGTGGTTGATAGTCACTCTAAATGGTTAGAGGTATTTCCCATGACTAGATCGAATGCAACTGCTACCATAAATGCTCTTAGAGGTTTATTTGAACGGTATGGATTGCCTCAGGAACTGTTAAGTGACAATGGCCCTCAATTCATAGCTGATGAGTTTACGACCTTTTTAAAAATGAATCGGGTGAAACATACCCTTTGCCCCCCTACCATCCGGCTAGCAATAGCTTAGCAGAGCGACATGTGCAGACCTTCAAAGGTATGTATAAGATTCTAAGTAAGAATATGTCAGTACAACATCGCGTGGCTGATCTTCTGTTTCAATACAGAAATATTCCACATTCCACTACAGGTAAAAAGACTCCAGCAGAACTGTTTTTAAAAAGAGAACCTAGGACACAACTCTCCATGGTGAAGCCTAGTTTGCAGAGCAAAGTAGAAAATAGACAAACAGCATTCAAATTGTACAGGGATGGAGATCACCCTAAAGTGAGATAGTTTGATTTGTATCAACCGGTAGAGTAAAAATGTTAGAGGGGGAAAGGAGAAATGGATACCGGGTACAATTGTAGCTGTACCCGGCAATGATCGTAGATATGTGCATGCAAATCATTTATTACCTGATGATGCTAGAGGTTTGAGTACTGAGAGGGAAAAACCTGAAATTGAAGTGGTTGATTATGACCCTCCGGTTTTTCAGGAGAATCCTGAGGCCTGTGTGGGTCCTATGCCCCCTGGACAGTCCACCCCCGAGTCAATTCAAAGCCCTGCTCCTGTGTTCAGAGATATGCCTAATACAGAGCCAGTAGCTAGTCATAATTCAGAGCCTAAACATGTAACTTCCTCGGTTCTGCGGGCAGTGGGATTCCCTGTGAAAGTGACCCGGTCCGGGCGTATTAGCAAACCTCCGAAGAGGTTAGACATTTAGTAGCCATAAGGTCCTATAGCTGTGTTTTTAGCTGGTTCAGTTTATTTGTCATGCTTATTGTTATAGGAAAGAGGAAATGTTGTATTTGATAATGTCATGATTTACGTCATGAGTTATATTATGGGATGGAATAAAGCAGAACGTTTGGAGCACGTTTTGAGTTTACGTGTTTGTGAGTGTTTATATACACTTTTCCAATTTAATTGTAGTATACGAAAGGTAAGTCTTCGGCATCTTTTCGGATCACACTGCGGTCGCTTCGGTCTGAAGTCGGTGGCTAACTTGGAAAATACTGCCGCTGACCAAAGTGGTGGCGGGCTGAGCAGGGGGACGTTGGTAAATCATAAGAGTCTCATAAGCTAAACCCATGGAAAACAACGTGGAAGACAGAGGCAAATCGCCTTGATGGTCATCACATGATGTGCAATGACGGCCGTAATAGTACAAAACGGAGATGATAACTTATTATATGAAATTTTCGCGACACGTTTATTTCTAGTCTCCTAGGGCTCGTCACGCAACGCTCCTCCCCCACCAAGTTTAGCGTTGCGTGACGAGCCTTAATAACGGCTGTGTAGGAGACTAGTTTATTTCGCGATTTAAAAAAAAATCTCGAAATTAAAGTGACGCGAATTCGCGAACAACAAGTGTCGAGAACAAAACATGACGCGAAAATTAAGTGACTTGTATTTTGTCATTAATCAAGAAAATATGAGTTTATTACCACTGAAAAAAAATACAAAATCATATTTTTAACTATTTTGAGGTATTATCTTAGCCTTCCTCATCACTACTGCTTTCTATCTCCACTCCAGGCAGCACTTCTTTTGTACAGTCCTCAAACTGTTCATTTACTGGCTCCTTGTAATGCTGTTCCACTAGCTGCTTAAACCTCTCAATGGCTTTCAGATTCTTTGTAATGTTCGCATTCTTACTGTCTCCTCTACTGAATTTCTCCACTGAAGCCTTCTTGTATAAGTGGTGACCGTCAAAGTGCGAATCTTTTACAGTCACGAAGACATCAGCGTCTCTTGAAATAAGTAATCTTATAAAGCGGCTGATCTCACAAGGCATATGACCAAGTGTAACATTTGATAGTCGTTCAGAAAGCAATTTTATCACAGCTATTGCGTATCGATCGTGTTGGTTGTTTCTTTCATGAATGCAGGAAAAAACGTCCCCAACCTTAGGTTTATACACATACTACACGTGAAAGCCTCTCAGACCGCAGGGAAAGGAATATTGGACAGTAGCAGAAATTGACGCCATTATCAAAATGAAAGTCTTTTTATTTAATTCAAGGCATGTTAAATAACATTGCCAAGAAAGTGAATTGTCTTACTCAGGGGATGGGGACTCCCACATAAAATTAACGGGGTGATTGTTGGAAACGTTGAAAGGAACTAGGTGCCAGAAAACCTTTTTTTTCAGGAGAAGGGACGGGACTGGACAGACGGCTGTACACAGTCTACATTTCCTTTTGATAATATCGATACCCTCAGACAAAGAACAAACATTTCCTCTGGATGTTTGGAGGTAGAGACTTCCGCATCTGGTGAGGTCATAAGGATCCCCAAACAAATCTTTGTTTCCTTACCCTAACAAAGTGACCTCCATTACAGAGTGTCGCTTCTCCCCTGGGCAAGACAACCTGAGAAATTAAGGTTGACCTGATATAATTTTAGCATATTTTGTAGTCTGAAGTTGTGATGTTCCGGGATTAACACAGTCATCTAATTCGTAATTAATACTTGATTAATACTTGTTACCATTATTTGATGTTCCATTCTCGCGTGGGTGTAGTTATATTCCATCTAAACTACAATAGGCGACAAAAATAGTTGACACACACTATAACAAAAACGGTTTTCGTGACATATTTATCACTGTATCTTTCCTTTTACTCCCGTCCCCCCATCCAATGTTGTAGGATTGTAGCGACAGACCTGACGAAACGATACACAACATTGTCTGGGGGGGTGGGGGTGGGGAATTAGGGGGGTGGGGCTGAAATGCCTCTCGTCCCGAACAAAATGGGGTTCAAAATGACAATGTGTCAACAATATTGTCGCCTATTGTCTGAAGTACGAAATGTGCTATTTCTTCTTAAAAGTGCGAGGAAATTAATCGGTTATTACAAATATTAATCTGCACTGTCCGATGTTTTGATTCATGCGAACGGCGTTAATAGCTGATTAATTACATTCTAATTGCAGCCGTTTATCGAATTTTATGGTGATGTTATAATAGTCTTAAGCACGTGAATAAAGCGAGACAAAATGGTCTTCGCTGGTAAAATTGACGAAGAAACTCGTTCCTTTGGGCGCATTGCACGAAAATACAAAGGGTTAAGACTGAAGTAAATGATGGACGAATTGTACGTTTGAAGGTCTTCAGAAAATCAGATTTTAAAAAGTCTGAAAAAGGGCCAATGTAACAAAGTCCACCACAAGAATGAGCGACCAGGGCGGCCAAGAAAGTTGAGTCCCCGTGTAGAGCGGCCATTCCTTCGACAGATTTGCTCTTTAAGGAAAGAAGAGGGGAATTTTACCGTAAAGCGAACAATGGAAGAGGCCGCCTTAAAAATTTAACAAAGTTTCTTGCAGACCGAGTACAACGCTGTAACACAGCGTGTCACGCGCGCGTGACATATCAAATAAGTGTCACTTGATGTGGCATTTACAAGAAATTCTTATTCATTTCTCGCATAATTCATGTATCAAACCCGAATTTAGAACATGAAATATGTTCAATCTTTCATTCTGTTATAAAATCAGCCTTTAAAAGGGGAAATATGTGTCTATCTTTTGAAATTCCACGATTTACCACGATTAACCACGATTTACCATGGTAAACAATAGAACATTAGTAAAGCAGTTTTTTATTCGGCAACATGGTAAAGCGTGGTAAATCGTGGTAAATCGTGGTTATTCGAGACATCTTCTTTACTGCTTTCTTGTTTAAGGAAATTTTGCACAAGAAGACATTTATTTTGCTGTTATTGCGAAAGTTCAACATGAAACCGAAAGATCTTCAAAAGAACCGTCATCATTTCAGTTTCCTTTCCGTTAAGCAAGCCGTTCCGTAATAAACACAATGGTGTTCTTGCCACTTGCAAAAAAGAGAAGGAAGTCCATGTTATCTTTTATCTTGTTTGGAAAATGCTAATAAATTCAGTTACATGCAACTGGCAACTAAGCAACACATCTGCTGCGCATATACCATATAGTTACGTATCTGTTTCTCGCTTTGACATTAGTGAGGCTCTTGATGCATTTGCGTGTTTTACGGCACAGCGGATTTCATTTCGACAAATAATCCTCAAATTTGGTCATCTATGAAAGTCTGTTGTGTGATATAGCAGAAAGTCCCCAAAATAATAATTTAAGCAAGAGACAGCGCCCTTGCCTTACCATGAATGTCCAAATAACAATTTTTGTATATCGGACAATAGGCGACAAAAATAGTTGACACACACTATAACAAAAACGGTTTTCGTGACATATTTATCACTGTATCTTTCCTTTTACTACACTCTGCCGCATTAACCCCCGTCCCCCCATCCAATGTTGTAGGATTGTAGCGACAGACCTGACGAAACGATACACAACATTGTCTGGGGGGGTGGGGGTGGGGAATTAGGGGGGTGGGGCTGAAATGCCTCTCGTCCCGAACAAAATGGGGTTCAAAATGACAATGTGTCAACAATATTGTCGCCTATTGTAGGTGGCTGGAGGCAGCTTTACTTTTGTAGCCTGGTTCAGGAACGGTCCGAAGTTGCTCTCATAGAGAAAGAAAGCAGGAGTGAGTGAAAAAAAATAACCGTGAAATAATCGCTCCACTGAAGTCAGTAACACGCTTAACACAGACATTTGCAGAAACAACTGGCTTTAATCTCAGCTTTACACTGTTCCAAGTTTATACTAACAGTGTTTTGCACGGCTAATGTGATTTCTCACTGGGAGACTTAAACGTAAGTAAAAAGCTTATACTCGTTCTTATTTCATACATGCTATCAACACCTAAGATAAGCATTATATAGAGTATCATGATAAGTGAAAATGAACAAGTTTAAACTTGTAAATATGATATGTATTGCAGTGCCTCTATTCTATAAAAAATCGACCATCCGAAAGTAGTTATTAAAAAAAGTTTAGTACATTGCCTCTGAAAGCAATTCTATTGATCATGAACAAAAGCGAAATAAACGTCCAGTTTTGTCACTTGGACGTTTACGCTGTTTATAGTAATAATATGTACTGACGGTTAATATACAGTGATTAAACGGTACCTGAGTACAGTATTATATTGTACAAATACGATGTCGCAATTGTATACAGTTATCATGCATATACGGGAGCACATAACAAGTCGTTGCGGTGGAAGGGCAGACCTGCGCCTTTCGTAACGCCTCACAGATAAAACAAACAACACAAAAATGGTGACCCAATCCCTAAAAACAATAGAGGTGCGCCTTATCCTAGTCTCCCACGCAGCCGTTATTTGTCTCGTCACGCAACGCTCCTTCCCACTAACGGCTGCGTGGGAGACTAACCTCATCCGGGTCGAATGAAATTTAATAGAGGTTCCGAAGAGGTGCAGGCCTACTGCGGTGGAAAAGCTGTTCGGAAGGCATTCTCATCTTAAAAATTCGTAATTAATTGGACTAAAAAAAGAGTTTTCTTTAGTAAAATTTCGACTCGAACTTTCGTAACATCGGATAATATAAAGTCTTGTTTACGGAGGGATAAATAATGTCGTGTTGGGTACAAAATAAGTTAATTTAGCTAGGATCTTCGAAAGGAGACTGGGTACGAAATAAGGTCAGCTAGGAATTTCGAAAGGAGAAGGCAATAAGCAAATTCTGGGGATTAAATTAGTTTCTCTACAAGTTTGTGCCGCTGAACATTCACCTAAAACAACTGAAAGGATCAAACTGTAATATATATAGATAGGCTTAGCCTAACAGCGGAGCTCTCTGAACAGAAACGATAATGATAAGCCTAACTTAGGTGAAAGGTCGGAAGCACAAGAAAAATTAGAATTAAGATTGACGACCAGACTATTTTTCAATTTTAGCAATTCTCAAAAACAGTAAGCGTATAACCCGACCGTCTGCACAGTACATTTAGACTACACAAATTCCACAATAGCTCACAAAACAACATTTTGTCGGTCTAGAATAACTACTATGACTAATTTCCGAATAAAATACATTTGTTGCGTTTGGAAAATTACCCGAGAAACTGATTTGGAAATGATGAGTTGCCAGTTCGGTCATTCGGGAGAAATCAACTTGCGACTGTGTTGTGATGTCATTCCTTATGTCCCTTACAGTGGCCCGACAGTTCTCGGTGCCACTTTGAAAAGTTGCTTGATTTCGAAAAACCCATAATTTTACCATAAGTATGGTCTTAATGAAAAAGCGCGCTCGCATGTCATTCTCGTCGTAAGCAGAAGTCCATAGGCAAAAGAAAATAGTCTTAACATTAACTAAAAACCTAGTATTGAGTAGTGCCGATAGGGTGGGAGTGAAAACACCCCACACCCTTCCACAGGTTCAAATTTTAATCTAGCTTGGAAAGGCGTGGTAACCAGTTATCCGGTTTCACATTTGCATTACCATTGCTTGACCAGACACCCAAGATTCGCATTCTTGACACCCACGTCAGGCCATAAGGATTGTCCGCATGTGAGCACCAAGCTCCTAACCTCATGGCATTTAATTTAGTCCCTGTACCTGTCTCGTATTTGTGAAGTGAGGTAAACAATTTGTCTAAAGAAAAAATGTGGCAAATTTTAAAACGCTTTCCCCAGGCTTCTGGAAGGAGAAAACCTTCAATAGTATCATCCTTTATCACACTGGTAGCCAAAACATCTGCGCATAAAGTGTACAAAAGTGGAGACTGGGGATCTCCCTGCCTCACCCCCCCCTCCCCCCCCCCCCCCCCAAAGTTTAACAATGTTTCTCTACCCTGTCAAAGGCTTTCTCTTGATCAATATTCAGCAAGATACCAGTTTCATTGGTAATATTTATATAATCTAGAGTGTCACGCAAGAGAAGTAAATTCTCAAAAATCGTCCTACCTGGGACGGAACAAGTTTGATCTTCTTGAATAATCGAGGGTGGTAACACTTTTGAAAGTCTGTTTGTAAGAGCTTTTGAACAAATTTTGTAATCAACATCGAGTAGCGAAATGGCTAGCTGGGTCACCAATTTTTGAGGTTTTTCCTATCATCTTTCTTGTAAAGTAATCTAGTCACGCTTCCTTGCATTGAATCACTGAAATAATTATTTTCCAAACTAAATAGGGCCAAAAAGATCCCAGAATTTAGCGTAAAATTCTTGAGGTAATCCGTCTGAACCGGGGGGTTTCCCTGAAGAAAGTCCAAGCATTGCGTGGGTAATTTTAGCCAAAGATAAAACTGATTCTTCGCAGGATAAAATTTCGCTCTAATGGGTCTCTAATCTGTTTTCAAGTTTGTTCAAAAATTCGGTTTGGACTGTTAAATTAACAGGTTCTTGAGAGTTCAAATTACGGAAAAAAATCGAAATGAGCCGGAGTCTTGTTAAAAGACTTTAACACCGGCGGAGTTATAAATAGAATGAACAGTATTTTTCTGAGCCGTGTTGCTTCGAGCGTAAAAAAACATTTGGTAGGTTTTTCACCTTCTTCAAGCCATTTGACTCTGCTACGAATTTGGTTTCCTCTCATTTGGGATAAATTAACGGCTCGAATTTCTCTTTCAAGCGTTTCTATGGTGGTTTTCGCTGAGTTATATCCTTCAATAAGAGCCCGTTTTGCTTCGATCAAAGAAATTATAGTTGCGTGGCCTTATCGCGATTAAATATGCGTTGTTTACTTCGACCAAAATCTATAGCAACTAATTTTATAGATTCTTTAAGAAAATCCCACCAAGCTTGAATGGAATTAAATGCTTTCCGGTACAATACATGTTTCTTAATAATTTCTGAGATCATATCGTAAATATTAAATTCTAAATTTAGCCTCCAAAGTCCTGGTCCACGGGAAAATGCATTATGCAAATCGCGGCTAAATCAACAGAATACACAAGGCGAAATTTCACATTTTCATACAAGTCCTGAGCAATAAAAAAATTATCCAAACGTGTACCGATAGTTTTATCCGCACTAAACCATGTGCATTGTATTTTTCAGTCGGCCGTGTTTTTTTTTTGCGCCAGATATCAATAAACGATGAACACTTGTGCAGATCTTTCAAATCCGTGGAAATTGTAAGATTTCCTCCAAACTTATCAGCGGAGAAACGTTTTCAATGCAGTTAAAATCACCAGCAATAATTTTAAAAGAGTTCTGAAAAAATATTCATGAATTGTATCATAAAAGTATTTAAGCTTACGTTCACTTGGATTCGTGGGTGGGTATCAACCAAATTAATTTTCGTGTCGTCGAATTCAGTTAAAACACTAACAATTCTACCAGAAGAATCTGTTTTTTTTTTTCATTGTAAACATTTGAAATCAGTATTTTCAGCTACAAGAATGGCAACGCCGCCTTGTTTACCAAGAATGGGGCGACCAGAAACTTTTACCGCGCCACTTTAGCGGTCAGAGAATTTATCGCATTTTGACTTGTCGCTAAAGTTTCTTGTAAACAAATAAAATCAGAACGGGAATTTTTCGCAAAATCAAAAACAGAGCGTTGTTTGGCTTCATTGCCAAAACCACGGATATTCAAAGATGTAAATTTAGCTCTGAATGTAAAAACTTGGAGAAAATTCTTCTGGTAAAATTACATAAGCTTAAGCTTAAGTTCTTAAGCTTAACTAAGCAATTTTTGCAAATCACATTTAGACAGTTACTTGCTTTTCTGTTTATGTTTGTTTGTCCAATATCCAGTGTTTTTCCTCTTCGGCAAAGGTTGTTCGCCGTCATATTCAGAACGTTCGCGAGTTTTTAATAGGGTCCGTTTCCTTTGCTTCTGGAATTGGCGTATCTTGTTTGTCTTTCTCCGTGATTTTTCCAGTGACGAGGACGGGTTGTGTTGGTTTTGGCGCGGAGGGAAGCTTTTGCGAACTGCCCTGTTTGTAGCCGCGGGAAGCGCGCGAAAAATCCCAGTTCCTCTTTCTTCATATACGTCATCATCGATGATGACGTACCGGGTGGACGGACGTGCACACGGACCGACGCGCCCGCGAAACATTCCGCTAGCCATGACTATGAAAAATGACGAGCATGGGTTCTGGTTCTATGAGTATGGTGCTCCGCGCGGGCCTTCGGCCCGCTGAGCTCCGCTATTAGCATTTACGTAGCTTCCTTTAAGGCACCAAAATGATACGGAAAAACAGTACGACGCCATTCCAAGCGTTTTCCTCAACATAATCTTCGTCGTGTGTCCCTGTTCAGTTATACAATAATTATATACTAACATTATTGTAATCATTATACACCGAGTCACACCTAGGTGACACAGTTGGTCCCATTATGACCATTCTGGTTATACGAGTTAAAACTGGTATGTCGTAGGCAAGGATACAAAACGCGGCAACGATATGAGTGTCAATGATCGAGTGATTTTCGTATGACCTTGTGTTCGGGACTTGTTTCATCCGCCAATAGTTGAAAGGATCGAAACAATAGGCCATTTCCGAGTTGCTGTTTGTTTCGTTAGCAGAGCGAGGCTTGGTGCACAACCTTTCACGTGAAAATTAGTTTTATTTACATGTGAATGAAAACTAATTTTCATATTAAAGGTTGTGCACCTAGCCTCGCTTTGATAACGCGACAAAAAGCAACCGGAAATGGCCTATTAAGTTTTACTTCTTTTCGCGCTCAAAATAGCGATGAATATCCCTAAAATGGGTGAGAAGCTCGTTCGATTGACCAATCGATCAGAATGCTAAACTGAAGTGAGTGATGTTAAGAGAATAGCTACATTTTAGCTCGCAAGTCATTTGCTTTGCTTTGCCTGTTCGCTAAACCAATTCAACCAAAAGGCTAATCATTTCAAGGTTATACGAAAAGCACTCTAAATACATATGCCGTACGTACAATAACCGTAACATGTGGTTTACGATATACATAGCCATGTTATATGTATATGGGCTATTTTAAAAAATAAACATAGAAACAACTCTAAGAATCTAACCAAAACACTTTGGGCGCCTTTTTTTTAGGGGACATATTCTGGTCGTTCAAACAACAGAATATGTCTAAATATTGCAACTGTTCCTCTCGTAAAACATGGAAAGAAGTCGCTACTTTGACTGTATATACCTGGAAAATGTTTGGTGTGTGAACTGATGAAAAACAAAGTATATCGTTTTGTTAGCGTATTCTCATTTCATAATGACGAAGATATGTCCCAAAAAAACTCGCCCTTTATCGGGCTTGCATGTAATCAATGTACCAAATTTCTAGCGAACAAATACTTTCCAGAAATCCCCAGCAGAGACTCCAACTATCCAATCATCGCAGTAAAAAGTAGGTGGGTTAGTATGCCAATGATACGCAAATTTTGCAAAGGCAGGGTAAATGTACAGTCTGTCTTGGTCCCGACCATGCCCCCATTTTCCAACTTCATAAACACTATTTTCCAATCCCCACTTTCTGCAAACTCTCGCTAAACGGGAGTTGTCATCTTCCATTCTCACAAACGAGCCACACGATGCGGGCTGGACATCCGTCTGACCGCTGAAGTACCGGACTACAGCGTCACCGGTGCTGTTTACGACTGTGGTCACGTGAAACGTTCGGCCCTGTTGTTTTCTGCAGTGGAATCTTAGTTGGGTGAAAGACAAGTGCCTTCGCAGCTCAGTCATGGCGGTTTTTGTGAGCAACATCTGATCGCTGCTTATTCCACGGTACGAAGTCTTGACTGGCACCTGAGAAGGAGGAGTTGAACTTTGCAGCACCAAGTTGGAGATAAGCAGCCAGCCTCCTGCAATCAGACAAGGATAAGTGGTTATGACTAGAAATGAATTAAGTTGTTAGTGTGATTATGGGACGAACCATTAGACTTCTGAGGGTGGAGGGTGAGGATGATCTAGTCTGTGCTCGAATTGATTTTCCTTTAGCTGTGTCGCTGCATGAATGGATTAAAAAAAAAAAAAGCCTAAACTGTGGCTTCGCAGTCGATTTTTTTTTCAACAGAATTGACTTGCAGGATTTTTTTTTTTCAAAATGCTCAATCCATAATCCACTTGCTCAATCCAGAATCCACTTGCTCAATCCAGAATAATCTCGCAAACATTTTCAAAACTGTGCGCCATGTTGGACAAAACAAAGCAAACAATTTTTCAATGACGTCAGCCGTGCGTCTGTACTCTGATAGATCATAGGCAACGACCAATCACAGAGCGCGTAGTATTCAGTTCATTGTATAATGTAAAAGAAAAACTAATCGTGACTTTTTTGCACGCTTTTCCTTGTGCTAGTCGTTGCCAACATGTATTTGCTTCGTGTTCTGATTGGTTCGTTTGATAATCTGCGTCCGTTGTGATTGGTCAGCTTTGGTTTAACGACACTCAATTGAAAACCGTTCTAATAATGTTTGTTCCGGCTTCCCTTAAAAAGAAAATATTTAATTGTGGTCATTTTTACATGTCTGTCTTACTTTGGATCGAACTGATACCACCTCCTGAAGCGGATTCAAGTTACATCGATCTCAGGTCAATCCAGCACCACTCACACTCGATCAGATCGCATCAAGACTAGATGTATTCGAAATCGATATATATATATATATATATATATATATATATATATATATATATATAATAAGTGTAAATGACTTCTCTGTATGTTGTATTTTAATTAAGTTATACTGAAAAACAGCTGCTATCCAGTGACAAGCGCCGAGCGAGCGTTTTCAGTGAAAGAAATTAGATAACATAATAAAACGTACTTGTTCAAAACATTATTTGACCACTTTGTAACATTTTTCTGAAAATGTGTTTGTCGATTGTCCTGGAGATATCATAACCTGCGTTGGTTGTGGGATCGTTGCCTCGCGAAGGCAAACATTTGGCAATTGAATAAGCAGCGAAAAAAAGCGATAAACCTGCATGGATTATAGGCTAGCCCCCTCTGCTGCAGGTATGTTTATTTATTTATTTATTTTTATTTTTTAAATGCCTGGGGTACAAATCAGAAAAGAGGGAGGGGTAGGGTAGGGCAGAAAAGGCTCAATCCTTTTACCTGTTGTACAGTCATGTGTTCCTTTCCTTGTCCACAAGAAGAGGTACGTTTATCGAGTTGCATATACGTCCGTCTAATAACATTTTAAGACTTACCCCCGTCAGTTGTCATGTCACAGAAGACTTTTAAAGGGTTTCCATTCTTCTCAGGGTCGATCCAGTACTCGCCGTCTCCTCTCGATTCGCCAGAGTCCAGGATGTCTTTACAGGAATGACCAGGGTAATGGGATTTGGAGCCTATCAGGGCTGCAACGAGTTCATATCAGTGAATCAGTTGTGTTACTTTCAAATGAGGAATCAGAGAATTAACTCTGTGTGTAAATTGTAGTGCTAAGTTCAACCCATAAATTTCCCTATACTGAGCGTTAGCCCTAGTAAGGAAATGAGGGACTACACGAGGGAAAGAAAAAAATCTTTGACCTCGGTGGGATTCGACTGATGACTGAGTGAACGAATGGGTGAGTGAATGAATGAACGAATGAATGAATGCATGAAATGAAATGAAATGAAACGAACAGCAAAAGAAAAATGAATGAGAGAGTAAGTGAAAGAATCAATGAATTAATGAAAAATGAGAAAAAGCGAGAGGTAAGGAATACATAAATACACAAATAAGTGAATGAATGAATGAATCACTGAATAAAAGAGGAAAAGGAATAAATGAATGATAAATGATTGAATGAATGAATGAATAAATAAATGGACGAATGAGTACATGGATGGAAAGGCCAGAAATCGAATTGCATGGGGGATTGAGTGAATACCTGACTAGCCATGAATGTATGAATAAAGAAGTGAATTACCGGTACTTGTATTAAAATAATAATTCATGAATTAGTAACACTTCATTGATCACTCAAAGTATGGTTTTGGAACGTTCATCCACGTGCAGGAAGCTTGGATGACGTCGCGGTTTCGCTTATTTATAAAGGACCCCTCTTCATTACCCCCCCCCCCTAACCCTAACCCCCCTAACCCTAACCCCCCCCCCCCCCCCCCTCAAACACGGTACTGACGGATGAAGAAATGGGCAGTACGCAGCTCTTACAAGGTCTTCTCTGATTTGCTGAGAAAACAATAGAACAAACAACACAACAATGGACCCTAGCCCTGAAAACAATAGAGCTGCGTGATACAGAGGTCCAATGAAATAAGAGGTTGTAAAGAGCTGCGTGGTATCTGGAGAAATGAATATGAATGAGTGACTGGTAGAAATCACTGTCACTTACGTCTTTCACATTGTTTTCCACTGTATCCTGGATGACACTGACCGCTGTTTGTTTTCTTGTTTTCGTGGGAAATATTGACGCACGAAATCTGGGCATGGATAGAAAAAAAAAAAGGTATAAAACAAGGCTGATGCTACTTAGACATGTAACGCGAGAACGTGGACAACTGTTTCGACCTGCTTTGAGAGCGAGCTACTAACAAACTGAACACTAGTAGAAAAGACTAACACTGACCTTGACTGAGCCATAGTAGGTAGATCCTTTCTTCTTTTTGAAGTCTTTCGGCTTCATCTTTCGCGTTGTGTTGTTCAGTTCACAAATATGTTGTGTATTATCAGCACCGGGGTGCACATTAAATGACTTGCAGCTGTTATTTCCGAGGCATTTCTGCTGACATTCAAACTCGTCAACAACAACAGTGGTACTCATAACATGGCCAAGTAAAGCATGGCCTGAAACGTCAGAAATGAAGAATTGTTAGTTTTTAAAGGATGGTCGAAAATTATTTATGCCAAACATAAATGTTCAAAACGGTTTAAACCTTTAATGGCAAAGTATACTAAAGAAAATCGAAGTATTAACCCAGTTAGGTTTATGAATTCACAAAATATGTAGCTCTGAACAAAGAAGACTGAATTTCGCAAATGAAAAAGAAAGACGAAATCTGTTTTAGCACGCAAGTAATCACCTACCGACTTTCATTTCAAAAACTCTTGCACAATGGTCTGTGTTTATCATGACAAATAAAACTCCCAGAAGAACGTAAGCCACAAAAGCCAACCTAGTTAGCCACAAAACGGCGGCCATGGTGCAAAGTATCGTTGAAGTTGCGTTTGAATTGTTGTTGGCACGGAACCTACTTAACTCATTTAGGTGTGCTTATACAATATCCCAGTCTTTGAAGGTGTAGTTAACCAGTTAACACTATTATATTATATTGTTCATAATTTTGGCTGTGATCCATTTGCTCAGTGGCCACAGGGTCGACATGATTGGTCTAAGCTTGCATGTGTTCTCTGTTTGTCCGTTATCATGACTAAGCTAAAATGTCGTTCCATTATCATGTCAGAACAAGTTATGTTCTACTTGAGTTGTAAACAGGGGGCAGCAGTAGCCAAAATCTTTAAAAACATCCTTCGATATTTTTGACAATGGAATATTTAAAAAAACGGCATATTTTAAGCCATTTACATCCATTTAAATGGAGGGGAAAATCATTCATATAATTTGCGGGTTATAGTTGAAAGCATTTTGTAAACATCTGCCGCGCATACATTACGACGGATGACCTTTTTTGTTTTTTTCATTGCGATTTTGCGGCCACCAACTGGTCTAGTTTTATAGTAAATACCGCTAATATGGACGATCAGGCAAAGTTGACTGTACCAAAACATAACCGGCTAAAAACCGGCAAAAAAATATTTTGGCGTAATATATTACTGAATGTGAATTCACCAGCTGCAATAGACCAGTTCCGATATATTAAAATTCATACTTGGCTCAGAGGCTTAGGGGAATAAAACAAAAGAAATGAATAATTCAACGCTGAACCTCAATGTGATTTCTTTTGTTTTATTCCCCTTAGCCTCGGAGCCAAGTATGAATTTTAATACATCGGAACTGGTCTATTGGAAGAAACATGTTTATCTGTGATCCTTGTAGTGGTCTTTAAGAATGCATTTTACTAGCTAACGTCTTGGCTATGACTTGTTTTAGCTATATATGCTTTTGTTTACTTTCTATAATATGACTAATAAAGTCGTCGGTTTATTAATGTTGACATGGAATACAAAATTCCTCGCATTTAATCATTGAGAAGCAGGTAAACAGCTTTAAAAAAAACAATCCTGAATAGCTTTTTTCACAACGAAATCTTGAGAAACGCCATAGTTCACGCTATTTACACCCATTTAAATGGAGGGGGAAATAATTTATTTATTTTGCGGGTTATAGCTGAATGCATATTAAAAACATCTGCCGAAACGTATACGTTACGGCTCAACTAAGTCGCTTTATTTCTATTACAAGCTAGGCTGATTAGAAATAGCCATCTTGTGGCCCGCCATCTCTGGTCAATCTCTACATATACTGCTAACAAGTGCGCGAGAAGTTTCCTTCACCCCACTTTAGCCATTATAAAATGGCAGGAAAATCATTCATTGGGGCAAAAGTTGAATGCATTTTTTTAAAACATCCGCCGAAAGCCATAAATTACTGATGACCAAGTTTTTCTTTAATAATATTGTGTAGAAAAAACCGAATCGAAACAACAGGTCAACAACATAGTGATCGGCCATCTCTGCTCAGTTCCTATATAATAATAACATACACCACTTTCATAATGGCGGCCGATTTATTTATTCTTTTATGTGTATGTTAATAAGCCCCAATGGCCTCGGTGTAGAGTAAAAAATCTTTTGAATTTTGCACACGCCAGCGAGGCCAGAAAGGCTAATTAACATACATATAATAATAATAATAATAATAATAATAATAATAATAATAATAATAATGACTTTATTTAAGTGTCAAGGTATTTAGCGCTTGAGCACTAATTGGGGACACTAAATAAAGAAACAAATATTCAAATAGAACATAACAATTTAAAAATCCCAACTGACAGGAAGCTAACCAGTTGACCATTTTACAAGCGTGGTCGAGGAGTTGAACTCGGGTCTACCGTGAAACAACTCCAGCAAGTGGTCAGAACGGGACTTGAACCCGGGACCCCCGGATTACAAGTCCAACGCCCTAACCACTCGACCACGCTGCCTCCCTCCAAAAAGAATAAATAAATCGGCCGCCATTATGAAAGGGGTGTATGGGGGAGATAGACTGTTCGAGGGCAAACTTGCATTCATTTGACGGGGGCGCGGGGAGGAGGGGGTTGCTTTTTAAGCTAAATAAACGCTTTTGTAGAAAGCGAATGTGCATACATTATTAAAAAGTTAAAAATTACAAAAGCGAAAAAATGTAAAAACTAAGAACATATTTCAAACGTGTGAAAGTCAATTCAAAGGGGACAGACCGCAAATAAATGTGGCTACTAAATATATCTGAATTTCGTAACTGTTCATCAGTAGGATGCCCAAAATGCGTGCAATTCCACAATTGGTTTCGGCTCCATTAAATCCTATACCAATTGCAAAACATTTTAGGAGGAGCCACCCACAGTGTGAGCACAGTTACTGACAAGACATATCAGTTAGGAAAACAACGCAAAATAAATGTAACAAAACAAATGAATTCAAAAATTGAATTCCCAAGGATGCGTGACACTTATAAGCAAGAATTTGAAATAGAAATAAACATATTTGAAAAATAAAATAAAATGTTTTAAGAAAGTGTCAAGTAAATTTCTAGCAACGACGTTTCGGGCTTGGCCCTTCATCAGGTTGATGACCGTTGTTTTGAACGCGACTTGTTTTATTTGAAAAATTGTAATAGCGCGCGCTAAGCAAATAGTGTATGAGCGCGCGCAGTTCAGAGGAAATGGAAAACCGTGTTGAGCCCATGCGGTTGCATGGTGCCCAACTTAAAGATGGTTTCCATGTCCACTTGTTTCCTTTTGAGGTTGGTGCCGGTACATAACCTCAGTCCCCTAACGACAATGTCCGACAGTGAGTGGCCAGTAGAATTAAAATGGCCCTTGCTAAGAACTGAACTCTCGGCGTCGGTGATAGGCAGATCGGCGGGAATCGTGACAACTAGTTTCGTGTGATCACAATTGAGTTCAGTGTTCGTACGTTGAGCATGTTGATTGTTGTGCAAGGAAGCAAACTTTTTGGCTTTAATTTCTTTGGTGGAAACGTAGGAAACATTTGTACCAATCAATAAACGTGTTGATGAATATCAGGTTAAAGCAGACAGCGAGAAATTTTTCCGCCGTCTCCGCCTCAAGGCTCATTTTGATAATCAGGTTAGCGATGTTTTACCAGACTCGCCATCCGACACAGACGACTGCTTTTCCAAATACAACCCTAAGGTCTCTACATGGACACCACCTGAAGGTCGCTTCTCTGCCATCGATCACTACATTGACCGTTGTCGTCGTTCTATAAATGCGCTAGACTTCAGACAGCAAACCTCATATGAAAATCTTCCCGAGGCTGAAAAAGAAGCACTACGAAATTTAAAACAGCGGAAAGACGTGGTCATTAAGCCAGCTGACAAAGGGGGTGCCATTGTTGTTTGGTCACGACCCCTCTACATTGAGGAGGCTACTCGACAATTATCTGATAATCAATTCTATGAGCGTCTCAACAGTGACCCCATCAAAGTCAACCAACAAAAGGTGAAAACCACTGTGAATGATATGATCCTTAATGGCGAACTCCCATCATCGGCTAAACATCTCATCGTTACTACACCTCGCACCTCGCGTTTCTACCTTTTGCCGAAGATTCACAAACCTAACAACCCAGGTAGACCTATAGTCTCAGCTTGCAGCTGCCCTACTGAGAACATTGCGGCTTTTTTGGATGAAGTTATGTCCCCTATTGTTAACACCCTCCAAAGCTACGTCAAGGATACTACCCATGCTCTGAACATTTTCGATTCCTTTAAATTCACCGGTTCCGAAGCGGACCAACGTTTTCTTTTCACCATGGAGATCAAGTCTCTTTACACTGTAATTCCTAACGACGCTGGTCTGCAAGCCCTATCTCACTTTCTGGATAAACGTCCAATCAAACAGCCGCCAACCTCCACGCTAGTAAGACTAGCAGAACTTGTCCTCACACTTAACGCGTTCACCTTTAACAACCAGTACTTCCGGCAAGTCGGTGGAGTGGCGATGGGAAGCAAGATGGGGCCCAGTTACGCCTGTCTATTCGTGGGCTACATTGAGGAGCAAGTGTTCTCCCAGTACACTGGAACAGTACCACAATTGTTCAAACGCTACATTGACGACATCGTTGGAGCTGCCTCTTGTAGTCGTGATGATCTCGAATCGTTTATCCATTTTGTTTCCAACTTCCACCCAGCTTTGCAATTCACGTACACTATTTCCGAAACTACACTACCTTTCCTCGACATCACCTTACGCATCTCTGAAGACACGATTCAAACCACTGTTCACTACAAGGAAACTGACACACACAGCTATCTTCACTACCAGTCATCCCATCCTCAACACTGCAAGAAAAGCATTCCCTACAGCCAACTTCTCCGCCTTCGCCGTCTTTGCTCAGAGGATGGCGATTTCATTTCTAAGTCCAGAGAAATGATCGGCTTCTTTGAAGCACGTGGGTACCCCTCTATTTCTCTGAACAACGATCTCAACAGAGTTGGCTCAATTCGTAGAAATGATGCGCTGGTCACACGCATGCGAAACAACGTCCAAGACAAGATTCCCCTGGTATTGACACACCATCCCCTTAACGATCGCATCAAGCGGATCCTCCTGGATAACTTTGATATCTTATCCCGTGATCCCGAGACCAGGGGCATCTTCCCACATCGGCCGGTCGTCTCTTCTCGACGCGACCGGAATTTGAGAGACATCTTGGTGCATTCTGATGACCACTGCCCCGCCGAACAGCCTGGTACCTTCGCTTGTCTACGTCCCCGGTGCCGTACCTGTCAATATATCACGTCCGACATCCACCTCCGTGGCCCAAATGTTTCAATTACCATCCGTGAACATTTTACATGCCAATCAGAGAACGTGGTATATTGTATCTCCTGCCGTCGATGCTCCCGATTATACATCGGGGAAACCGGTCGCAGTCTGCGTGAACGCTTTGGCGAACACCTTCGAAGCGTTCAAAAAAACACTCCCGGTTTCCCGGTTGCCGAACATTTTAATTCTACTGGCCACTCACTGTCGGACATTGTCGTTAGGGGACTGAGGTTATGTACCGGCACCAACCTCAAAAGGAAACAAGTGGAAATGGAAACCATCTTTAAGTTGGGCACCATGCAACCGCATGGGCTCAACACGGTTTTCCATTTCCTCTGAACTGCGCGCGCTCATACACTATTTGCTTAGCGCGCGCTATTACAATTTTTCAAATAAAACAAGTCGCGTTCAAAACAACGGTCATCAACCTGATGAAGGGCCAAGCCCGAAACGTCGTTGCTAGAAATTTACTTGACACTTTCTTAAAACATTTTATTTTATTTTTCAAATATGTTTATTTCTATTTCAAATTCTTGCAAAATAAATGTAGTACGTTAAATAACGAACTAAGCACACACGTCAACTAAACAAGCTAAGCACGCGCACGACTCAAGGAAAACCGCGCGCGCGCACTAGCATTGACCTGAATAGAAGCAATATAGAAATTAAATAGGGGCGCTAGAATAATATAAAGGATCTGAAATAACAAAGGATACGGCGGTGTTTCTCAATTTTGGATTGCTAGTTTAATTTCTCGTAGTGTAGTGCCATATTTCTCAATGATAGCACTATGGCGTTTGAAGAATTTAGTAAATGATTTTCGAAGGAGTGAAGATTTGAACCCTTGGTGAAGGAGACGTGATGAAAGTCGGCGAAGTCTATGCATAAAATCCAACTTCGACGTGCAAATTCTAGCATATCTTACCAATTGAGATATATAAACACCATAAGCCGGATTGGCTGGAATGTTGCTGTCCATATGAGGGAAATTGACAATCCGAAATGAGAAGTCATCCCTCTTGTCGTAGACACTAAGATGGAAAGGTGTGTTGTTGTCACCATTCTTGATTCTCGTGTCCAGATAACACACCTCATTTGATGTTAAGGTAGTGTTCTTTAGTTCCAGGTCCGACGGATAAATGTCGCTGATGTGATTTCCAAAATTTTCATTGTTAACGCTCAATAAATCGTCGATATAACGAAAGGTGTTGCTAAATTGGACAGCTAGGGTCATATCTTGCTTCATTGTTCTTAGCATGAAGTCATACTCGAAGGTGTGGAGGAACAGATCAGCCAACAAAGGTGCGCTGTTAGTGCCCATAGGTATGCCAATAATTTGCCGAAAAACTGTGTTTCCGAAGCGGACGTAGATATTGTCGATAAGAAAGTCAATAGCGAGGCACAGTTCCCTACAGGAGAAGTAAGTGTACTTCGTAGATTTCCTATCATTAGCCCAGAATGTGTGGAAATTATTGGTTGCTATGAAATTTTTTCCTCTGGTGTTAAAAACCCTTTCAAGTAGATCATGGAGTTGATGTTTAAGTTTAGCGTGTGGAAGGCTAGTGTAAAGAGTGGAAAAGTCCCAAGTACTCACATGATTAAGCGAAAGTTGTTTGTCCTGCAATGTGTGAATAACATCCAACGAATTGTTGATGACCCACATGCAATTAACTCCTGTTCGTTCTAAAATAGTCTTGCAGTATGAAGTACAGTGACTCTTGACCAGTTTAAGGCACTCAGTTATCAATTTAGAGATCTTAGTAGTAGTGCAGGAACTTGAACCTGCAATAAAACGTGCTTTGTATGGTGTCTTGTGAAGTTTTGGTATCCAATATATTTTGGGCAAATTTTTCTCCTTCTGTTGCAAGGTGATGTGGAATGCATTTTCTAAGGTCGTGTTGTGGGTCCGTATAATCTCATCAGCTGTAACATCTTGTTTTTCATATGTAGAATTAATCGTACTGCCGGAGTTAATGCCAAGTTCTTCCATCAGGGTATGTATGTAGTAATACTTGCAAACAAAAATGATGTTATTGCCAGCTTTGTCCGCAGGCACTAGTACGTACTTTTCTTGTAGTTCTTTCAAGTGTGCCATGACATGTTTGTCTTCTAAGGGTTTATGACTGGGTCTAAAATTACGACGCTGTAGGTTGTTGATTCTATTCTGGATGATCAGCTTTACTGTCTCCGACCATTCTTCCAGTGCTGACACATGGCAACCTTCACGTTTACTCCAGTTCTTGGTGTAATCATCTACAGCCTTCGTCAATATCTTCTTGTTTAGATTCCAATCGACGGTATTCTGCTCCCTATACTTCGGACCTTTCTCCAATAGACGTCTTAGTTTTCTATTCTTAACAATGCGTAGATCTCCAGTAATGACATGGCCATGAGGCTCATAACGAAAGGTGGAAGACGCGCAGTCACAAGATGAAGATGTATTACTATAATCATTGATATTAACGTTATTGAGGGTTTGATTATAATTAAAGATGTTCCTAGAAATGGTGTTCGTGTATTTATAACTTATTAGTGGCGGATCCTGTTCTTGAAAATAGATAGGTACCTTAGATTTAACTAGTTTGTTATGTAAAATGTTAGTTAGGTTAACTTTGTCTATCCCTTTATTGTGAAAATATATCTTAATAAAGCGCCGCTGAGGTTTAGCGCTGGAGTTATAACCTGTACGTACTGGAAAAAATAACCTTTTGCAGCAGATATCTAAAACAATTCTCCTAAAACGTTGATCCCGATTGGCTGCTATAAGCTGCTGACATTCATTGAAAAGTTTATGTAAATTAGGTAATCGGGTGCTATAGAGAGTTGTAAGGAGACGATGAAGGCCACCGTGACCTCCGTTGTACAAATTGCGAAGTTGGTCTAATGTTAACTCGCAAGGACGTCTTGAATTACGACGTCGTCCGTGGCTTCTTTTACGGCGTTTACGACGATTGAAAAGGTTAAAAACATTAATACCGGATAGAATATTTGAATTTGAAATGTTTCCAACATGTTGTAATCGATCATTGAGTCCATAAGGATACACAGTGGCGAGTTCTAACATCCAAAAGCGTTCGCGATCTAAGCGTCTAATTGTAACATCCTGCTCGGTCTCACCAGGTCTCTGTGTGATGTGCTCAATAGGTTGTATCCTGATATCTTCTATTGAATGACCAGGTAAGTTGAAATGCCTTGCGATAAATGTGTTTGCATGTTTCTTAATAGAGGAGCGATGACCAGAAAGTCGCTCACTAACTTTCCTTTTTGTTTCTCCAACGTACTGGTGATCGCATTTGGCGCAGCTTATAAGATACACAACATTAGTTGAGGAGCAAGAGAGGTCGCAGTCGCTAATAACGGTATATCGACGGTTGGTCAAGGAACTTCTGAAGAATCTCGAGGGTTGAATTACTCCGCATGTAGCACAGCGTCGTCTATTGCACTTGTCGATAGATATAGATCTACGCGAAGGTACATTATGCGTTACAGAACAACCATTGTATGTACCGCCCAAAGGTTGTTCTGAGGCCCTTGTTAACCCGGGCGACGACCCAGCCGGTATGAAATTTCTTATATCAGCGTTTATCATTGTGAATTGAGTGGCACTTGATGTTAAATTGTAATGGCCATGTATGTGCCGAGACATGGCCGAATTATAGTGGCACAAGATGTTAAATGTTAGTCAAAGAATGCGATATTGATTGGGAAGGGGGCATGAATTATTGTCAGCATCAACAGTTTTTGCGGTGTGCAAAATGCATTAATTATCGGTTATAATTAAGGGTCTTAAGATAGCGATAATTGCCTTTGTCAATAATTAATGCATTTTGCACACCGCAAAAACTGTTGCCGCTGACAATAACTCGTGCCCCCTTCCCAATCAATATCGCATTCTTTTAAATAAACATTGACTTTTGCACGTTTAAATTATCTTCTTAGGGTGCGTTCGATTGGGAAATCCGGATTTCGATTTTGAAATCCGGATTTTCGGATTTCCATTGTTCACATTGAAATCTATCGCGGAGAAGGATTTCGGTAACTGGAAATCCGTATTTGGATTTTGTGGGGTTTTTTTTCTTGGGGGGGGGGGGGGGGGGGGGGGGGGAATCCGAAATCCGGGGATTTCCCAATCTTACGCTTTTGTCATTTTTTAGCTGTTTTAGTTTTTAACTATTTTAAAGAAGACAACAGGACGGTTGTCGAAAGCTCATAGTTTTTTATTTTAATTTTTAGCCAGCGAACGTTTTTCACTTTTTCTTACTATTGTTCAAAGTTTATGTCAGACTTCATTTGATCCATTCATGATCCATTTTCTAAGTGCATCGGGTATTATCTAACGTTTGCCTCGTCTTTATGCCACACGTACTGCAAGAATTTAATCAGTGAGTGGCAGCTAAACTCTTTGAAAACTCCCTAGATAGCTGTTTTACCCTTAACCCTGCAATTGGTCATTTATTCTTCTCTTTCTGTCCTCGACCGGTTTAACACTGAGCAAGGATACATTTCTTTGAATAACCGAGACGGCAGAATTTGTAAAGGACGCCGTTTTGAAATCCAGTGCGCGCTATCTCAGGCCAGTAGAAACATTATTCAGCGTCGAGATCTAAGAAGGTGATTGTCAGGAGAAAGCTAAGACGGTCACCGTTGAATTATTGACGGCTTCCAAAATTCCCGCTTCTTTGAATAAATTAGCAATGACTTAGTTTTGTATTTGACTCTTCGAAATCGTCCAAGGACGCTGCCGTTTTTATATCCTTACCAAGAGAGAAATCAAAGTGCCGTATGGGCTATCTCCTGTAAGTTCTTCCCATCATGCATTGCTGTCATATTATGTCTGAATATTGTTTTGGATGTTACAATTAGGCATTTAGGTAAGGGTACGCGGTTTCTTGAGTTTAAATCCTCATTTGTTGTTACTGTTAGTGACGAAGAGTGTCCAGGAGTTATTTCGAGTGATCACGAGGGACGATGTCATTATTAAGCCGTTATCACGTCATTTTCAATCGAAATGGGGTAAACCGTACATGATGAACGCTTTTGGACCGTTTGGCGAGAATACCGTAAATGTCTTGAATTTCCGAATAGTGAGAATGATGCAAGAAAGCGTGAGAAAATTATGTTGTCACTGACGTGGTTGCTTTGTATGAAAAGTGAATAATTGGCAAAGGACCGCACACGAAATGCTGTTGATGTACGTAGGATCTAGCACTCATGTCCAATACAGACGCACGGATACAGTCTGTCAAACCCACATTACGATCTGTACGGTCTGACAAACTGTAATAGTGACCAGTCGGTCCGTTGACAGTCCGTAAATTGCTTCTCATTAAAGCAAGAACAAGCAAAAAGAACACGGACAGATACAGTTTGTCAAATGGATCATACAGTCTGTACGACTCACTGATAATTATATGCATCAATCTGGCGGGTAACGGGTGAAACGGTTTGACAGTCTGTACGGTCTGTACATACCGTAAAAGCGGAAGTCGGTCTGTCGACAGTCCGTAAATTGCATCTCATTAACAAAGATCCACGACGGAGGGTGAAACAACGCAGCACAGCGAAACTAAAGAACGTGTATATATCTCGTTCTAAAAGCGTGTGCAAAGGAATTACAAGTTTCAATAGTCATAAATACAAACGAAGATACACAACGAACGGTGAACCAACGCAGCACAGCGAAACTAAAGAACATGTATACTATCTCGTTCTAAAAGCGTGTGCAAAGAAATTACACGTTTCAATAGTCATAAATACAAACGAAGATACACAACGAACGGTGAACCAACGCAGCACAGCGAAACTAAAGAACATGTATATATCTCGTTCTAAAAGCGTGTGCAAAGAAATTACACGTTTCAATAGTCATAAATACAAACGAAGATACACAACGAACGGTGAACCAACGCAGCACAGCGAAACTAAAGAACATGTATATATCTCGTTCTAAAAGCGTGTGCAAAGAAATTACACGTTTCAATAGTCATAAATACAAACGAAGATACACAACGAACGGTGAACCAACGCAGCACAGCGAAACTAAAGAACATGTATATATCTCGTTCTAAAAGCGTGTGCAAAGAAATTACACGTTTCAATAGTCATAAATACAAACGAAGATACACAACGAACGGTGAACCAACGCAGCACAGCGAAACTAAAGAACATGTATATATCTCGTTCTAAAAGCGTGTGCAAAGAAATTACACGTTTCAATAGTCATAAATACAAACGAAGATACACAACGAACGGTGAACCAACGCAGCACAGCGAAACTAAAGAACATATACATATCTCGTTCTAAAAGCGTGTGCAAAGAAATTACACGTTTCAATAGACATAAATAGAAAGATACAAAAGCAGCAGAATTTAAGCCTGGTTTCCATATAATCGC
>JAJGOT010000581.1:72500-207500 GCA_022457155.1 Cladopsammia gracilis
ACACTCGGATCTAGAGAAGATCTAATTAGCCAAAAATGTGAACACAAATAGAGTAAGCAAGGCTGCTACGACATCGACTTTCAGTTTGGGCTCCGTATCATGTCGTTGCCGCGTGAAGTGTTCTACGCAATGTCAGCCTTGCTTACTTTATTTGCTTTGTACGGATATCAGTTGGCGCATTCCATTTAGCCAAAAAGGCGGAAATTTCGGTTGAAAGTCGAATGGAGCAGATAATTTCCTGAAAATCTGTTCGGAAATTGTGGACTACCTCCACTATTTTTTTCCGTTTCGTTATCTGTACCATTTGAACGATACTTGCGTTTCCAGGCTCTCTTGAAGGACCTTCGCGCGGTTTTAGTTGTCTTTTCAATATGGCGTCTCATCAACAATGTGGTTCTTGCTTGTTCATCTCCGACACTATGGACCACAGAAACGCCATCCCCAGCACTTGTTTTACCGGAGGAATAGGCTGCCTACCTCTCGTATTCCCGGTTGAAATCCTTCCAGCGTTAATTATTTCTCTGCACAAGATCTCACATGTGCCTCTTGTCATTCGAAGATGACTCCGAAATTCACTCGGTACGTAGGTGGGAATAGGTGCCTCAAAAATAACCAAGTTTTGTTTAAATCTCGTCTCATAAAGCAGCGGACGGCAGAAAACAGCACGAAATCTTCTTCTTCGTCAAAAAATTCACTGATTTTCCACCTCAAAATCTTCAGTTAGTTCGATGACTCTGCAAGAAAGCTTGCGTCCGCCATATTGACTGAAAAGCAGAAATCAGTGGAATTTCGTGCTATAAATTGAGTGAAAGGCCTGGGTACCAGGATAATCTCATCGGTTGGTCGGTATATTTGGAAAATCAACTACCATTATGCAACGGTCACCCTAACCGGTTTTTTCCTACAAATGGTAACTGAAGGGCTATTTTTACAGGTTTACATGCTGGATCTAGTACACAACTTCTTTCAAGACATTTCTTACTTCTGCTTTAGACATATAATATAGGTGAATATTCTGACGGGTCATGTGGCTTGTGAAACAGGTAAAATAAATTACTGAGACAAGGTTTAGTCTGCCAAAAATATGTTTTTTATTTCAGGCTTAAAGCCACAAAATAAAGGGGGAAGTTGTCATTGAACATGTTTATGGCTAGCTTTTCTTCAAAGGAAGGGCGGCTGTACGCTATACCTGACTGTCATTGAGTTAACAGACATCCTCACAGACACCTCAATAAAACAGAAACAGTTCATAGAAATACACACAACAGTTCATACAAATGATAAAGATATGGACACTCTGTTCTGTCCCTTTTGTGCCCTAATAAAGAGTTTGATTGTACTTGTGGTCTGGTTGAGATGTCTGGGCCCGGTTGCATAAAGCACCTTAAGTGTGATATACTGCAATCGTTTCCTGCATTCCAAATGATTTTCTCACTCTCTCTTTGTGTTTCCTATACACTCTTTGTTTTATAAGAATGTATATTTTTAATGCTCAGGCTGGATATTCTTATTTGTTTGCCGACTTTAGGCTGAAAATATTTTTGTGTACATTCTTAGATTACAGAGTATAGTATTTCATGAAGCCTCCATAACACCCATGCCTTCATATTTATTTTACACTTTATGTACATACACACTGACATACACGTTATTGTGCTACCGCGATATAATTGTCATTCATGAACGTCTACAAACTTCTATAGAGATATTAAAAAAAACGACCAACTGTCATGGATATCTTTTGTACCTTTTATCCGAATTGCCGATATGTCGATCATATGAATATCTAGTACCAGTTTTTATCGTTTTGTTATAGCTAGAAACGAAAGAATTTACCATACTTTTCAATGGTATATTAAAGTTCATTTAAAATATTATGTGATTTTATTGTATTATTTTCCATCAGCACGCAAAAAATGTACTTAACAAAATCTCAGCCTTAGGTATATTCGCCAAGCTCAGCCACAATATTCTTCTCATAAAAAGATTCTTATACTAGTATATATATATAAATAAAGTGTACTCGTTAATGCGCCTTCGGTCGAGTTATCCATGATAACGCGCACTGATACTGTTAAACCGTATGTAGTCACTGTGCACGTAGGTCATGCTAATTATGGAAATTGATACGGGAGCTTCTCGTTCAACTCTTTCAGAGTATGTATACAATACTTTATTGTCTGGTTATCCACTTAAGAAAGCAAGTGTTATATTACGTAGTTATTCTGGTGAGAAAGTTCCCCTAATAGAAAAAGTCTCTGTTCCTGTGAAGAATGCTGCCGATGAAAAGATCCTTGATCTAATTTTAGTCCAAGGAAAACGGCCAGCTCTGTTTGGGAGAGATTGGTTGAGTAAGATAAAGCTAAATTGGGAAACTGTATTCCAAGTTACTGAACAAGTAAGGGACACTGACAATTCAGTTCCCAAATCAGAAACGTACCCTGCTGAATTCAATGAATTGTTAGGGGAATACAAAGTTTTGTTCAGTAACCAAAACACTGGTATCAAAGGTTTTACTAGCCTCCCACGAAGTCGTTTTTAGGGGATCGTGTTTCACTCCCCCCCCCCTCCCCCAAAAACGCCTGCTCAACCGTGACCAACATTCCTTTGCCCCGCTTAGCCAATCACATTGTACCTACTTTATCTGGTAGGTTGACCTTGACCGCACGACGCTTTTCGCGGGACGAGATCAAAACAACATGGCGGAGAGGAGTGATCTTGATAGAGCAGTAAGCACTGTGTGCTCCAAGTTTAAGATCTCTAGCTTGAATCTATTCCAGATGAAAGTAATTTCCGAATTTGTAAAGGGAAAAAGCGATATATTCATTAATTTACCGACTGGCTACGGTAAATCGCTTGTATATCAAGCTTTGCCTTCAATCTTCGATAGTCTCACCGATTCTTTGGGTCGCGTTGTGGTCGTTGTGTCTCCTCTTATACATTTGATGAGGGACCAAGTCCAATCATTACGAAGTATTGGCATATCCGCCGCTAGTCTGAGCGATTTGGAGTTAGGAGAGGCGGAAAAGTGGAAAAAGCAGGCTTTTCGGTTGTGTTTGGCTCTCTAGAGTCTTGGCTGAAAACGAACGATAGAGGGAGGTTTTGTTAAGTCCCATCTACGCGGAAAAGTTATGTTGCATTGCAGTTGACGAGGCTCATGTCATAAAGCAATGGTAAGTTCTAGCTGACTGAAGAACGATTAGAAAGAATTTCGTTTGTATTGAGGTGTTCGAGTTTAAGATCCTTGATTGAAAAGTTAAACAGTCTAAGCTCATCAACTGCAATTTGGAATTTGTACGTGTACAATTGTGAATTATAAATCTTTGCTTAGTATTATATAATGTCAAAGTCCAAGCTTACTCAAATACACAGCACATAACCAGAATAATACACATAGTGTACTAAGCAAAAGACTAACAATCATAATCACAAATAGTTTGAGCAAATGTAAGCTTATGTATTTTTTTCAAATTTTAATCGTTTCTAGAAAGATATAAAGTACCCAAATTTGGCAAGATTTCCGTATAACCCCGTACTGAATCATGCATACAATTTTGTAAGTCTTGTGCTGTTTGTGCATGTATGAAGGATAGTATTTCCCTAATTTTTTATACCAGGTAAGAGTATTATCTGAAATTCCCAGTTTCATTCTCACCTGCATTGTGATCTTCTTCTGCGTATAGGCAGTCATGTACAGGAGACAAAACAGGTTTTTGGTGAATATTTATTATTTCACAGACATATTTGCACTGCAGTTCTCTCAAGGCATCCATAATTTACTAAAATAGCTGGTATAATAATTTTGGCTGCCAACATTCATTTTGCCTACCATCTTCTCAGGGGAACATCTACAAATAACAAGATGGGAGCCTTTCGTTCAGTGTATGCAGACTTACATGAACTGAGAACTCTTGCTCCATCAGTGAAAATGATGGCTCTTTTGCAACAGCCATAGAAGAAACGAAAAAGACCATCATCGATGTTCTTAGAATGACAAATGTGTGTGAAGTTGCTGAAAGTCCGAACAAAGGCAACATAACCTATGTTGTAAGTTACATGCCCAATGATAGTGAGGTTCAGGACTACTTCAATTGGATTGTTGAAGAGATTAAACAAGGAAGTTCTGAGAAAACAATCATTTATTGTCAGACCATAAAACAGTGCTCACTTATTTATGGCACGCTAAAATCAATGCTTGGTCAGTGCATATATAATGTGGATAAGCAAATAAAGTTTACTACGTGTATTTTGAAACTTTGAACATTATGAATTTCCAAGTATTAGTGGCAACGCAGTGGAAGCAAATCAAGCTATTCAAAAATTATTTTGTTTAAAAACAATTAAATGTTTTCTTTAATACCTTAATATATTTCATGGACTGTTCCTTGCTGTATTTATGAGGTATGTGATAAATACAAACATCTTGGAAGGGTGCAAAACAATCAAAATGGCTCACAAGAATTCTTGAAATCAGAATAACATAGTTCAGCCTTTGTCTGTTTTGGTCATTAACATCAGGGAGGAATGTTTTATTTGGGACATCTGCAATGTTCGCCTTCGGGTTCTTGGACTGGAGATTATTTCCCGAGACCCTATTTTGCACCATTTCGTGATTTATCCAATGGATATCCCTATTTTGTGCAGACATGGTCATTTCTCTTCTCTCCTGGTGAATGTCTATATTGTCAAATGTAATGATGAAACCAGGGTGTGACTTGGTTTTATCAGATTTAATAGTCTGACAAGTCTCACAGGTCGAAAACATGGCACTAGGGTCCTTGGTACATGTCCCGCTACTGGCATGCTGTGCTTCTTTCTCAGCAATTTCCTTCATTTCTGCAGCAATCCGTGTTTTAGCCTCGTTTAGTACTTGATCGTGGTTTTGACCAAGGACATCCATTACTTTGAGAGCTTTGAAGTTACTGCAAGTTATCTTGAACTTGCTAAACCTGTTCAGCGTGGCCTGGTTAAAGGAAACGAATAACATGATTTAACAGTAAATTATGAAAATTGAAGTAACTCAAGAGACTATATTTTAATTATTATTGGTCATGAAAACCAGGCGTATTGCAAAATTTCCTTGATCCTTACATTCAAAGATAAAGTATTAGGAAACTTTAGACTGAAACAATTTAAAGAATGAACCAAAAACAGGAAATTGGGAAAAACTTTTAAGAATATTTTAACTTAATGCGAATGGCCTGTAAACCCAACTGTTCCAACACGATCCCAAAATTAATACTTTGTTTTAAGAAATCAAGTTTACTGGAAACTATCATTCCAGACTATAATATGGAAGAGCAAAAGATGGTTTAATTTTCAACAAATAATAATAATAATAATAATAATAATAATAATAATAATAATGTTGCCATTTTCTCTGACAAAAACATCTCCACCAAAGTCTCTGAAAAAACATCCAAATATAAAGACCTAGAACTTGAATTGAGATAGCAAGAATATGGCAGACGAAAACTCAAACCATTCCTGTGGTAGTAGGCGCACTGGGGATGATCAAGAAAGGCATAGAAAAAGTACTCACTGGTATCCCTGGCAACATCAACCTCTGCGAAATTCAGAAAACCGCACTACTTGGGACAGCCAACATCCTGCGCAAGACCCTTTCCCTGCAATGCTGAGTAGTGTGGCCTCCACACAGCGCCTCATGGGTGCCCTAGGTCCATGGTTTGGACCCGGCCCCCATGGAGAACACATAATTATATAGAGAACAAATAATAATAATAATAATAATAATAATAATAATAAAAACAAATCCAGAAAATGCTTACCTCAATGGATTTGGTTTTTAGTACCAAACTCATGATGCTTGCTGTAGCATTCATGTGCGGATTTCTTCGCTTCAGCAAAATTGACCCAGCTATGGCCATGCTTGGGAGCCATGTCGTAGCCTTCTGACGGTGTCCTGTAGTGCAAGACGTCAAAAGGAGTAAAATATAGGCGCCCTTTCTTTCCACTCGTTGCAAACCTCCTCAAAGTCGAAATTGACAGGACCCTCTGCAATACAATTTTTTAGCAACGAAGGTTTTTTCTTTGAACAAAGATCACCCACCTCCGTCTTTAGCAAGCGTAACACTTTTGCGATTACAAGATCTGTTAGCGGGGCACACTTCATCACGGCGGTTGCAATACGCGAAGGCGGGCCATGAAGTAGAGCCTTCCCCAGGTCTTCGTAGTATCTTGATAAAGTTTTACTGAAAGGCTCACTGGGGTAGTCAACAGAAATCTTCACAGTAGTCTCGGTAGTTGTTTCGGAAGTCTTCCTATGGTTCGTTGTTTTATGTTTGGACACTGGAGTTGACGTTAACAATGGAGTGCTGAAGGCTTGTCGTAAGAGTTCATCACCCAAGTATTGTGGCGATATCCATGCTACAGGATTTCCGAAAAATACAGCTGGGCGATTATAAGAAGTACAAGTATAAGCAGAGTACGAGGCGGTGGTTGAGGCTGACGATGAGTCCGTGAACTTGAGAGATTTTGGCGCTGAAGCTTGTTTTATTGTAGTTAAAAGTGTGATATTTTCATCTACGCTTTTGTCAACTTGATCGGCTCTTTGCCGTTTCTCCCTTCGCTTGATCGACTCGTAAGCACTACAGATCTCTTCTTTGACACTTTTTAAATTATTTTTTTGCTTTTTCAAAGCGCTGAAGTCTCTTGTAACAACGAGCGTTGCAAACAAACAATTCGGATCCACAGTTGCGGTAAATGTTAATGTTCTCGCCGATTGCCGATTCGATCAGGCAAGGAAGATCAACAGCACTTCTCCCAAAAATTTTTACTCTTCCAGCAGATGCCTGAGTCAAAGTGTCGCACAAAAAGCACTTGAATTGGCAACCAATAATTTTTTTCGGGGTTTCAGGCATCGTAACACGCGAACACGCCATAATCAAGCAACTTCACAGTGCCGCATCTCTTTGAGAATTCGCGGGAAAATTTTAAAACGATTATTTTGATTGGTCATCGACAAACAATGCGTCGATGGTGATTGGCTAGATTGTCTGACAAGTAAAACAGTGGCAAAGGAATGTTGGTCACGGTTGAGCAAGCGTTTGTGGGGGGAGTGAAACACGATCCCCCTAAAAACGACTGCGTGGGAGGCTAGGGTTTCACTGGCACTCTTTCACTCAAAGAAGGTGTCAAGCCGGTCTTCGTGAAAGACAGACCCGCGCCCTACTCAATTGTTTCACAAGTTGAGAAAGAATATGACCGACTATAACGTGCTGAAAACACCCTTAATTTTAACTTTAAGTGTTAATAACTAAAACATGACTCGGTGAACCCTATTTTTTATTATCGAATTTAGGTCAGTAGGATAAGGTGCAACTTTTGGCAAAGTTTAAAAAAAATTCTGCAGGTGGGGTTCTGAGCTACCTTAAATTTTCAAAAATTTAAGGTAGCATCAACTGATAAATTGTAGCATCAACTGATAAAGAGTGATTATAATGAACCATCAAATTCTATAAAGATAAAGAGTGATAAAGATAAAGAGTGATTATAATGAACCATCAAATTCTAAGCCTCAAAAAAGTGCTGGAAACTGTTGGGAGCCACCTTAATCAGTTGTTTCTAGATGAAGAGTCATCTGAGCTATTGACCATAAACAGCCCAGCTCAGTTCCAGCGAGTCATGGATTAAATTTTGTCTGTAGTTCCAGGAGTGATGGTAAGAGTTGATGATATCTTAGTTGCTACCTCTGGGGGAGCAACCCCACATTTGACAGTCCTGAAGGAGGTGTTTAGCAGGTTGGCTAAGCACAATGTCAAGCTAAATGGAAAGAAATGTCAATTCTTCAGAACTGAGGTAAAGTATATGGGACACATTTAAGCAAGCTGGGAATAAGTTCTGTAAAGAGAAAACTAGATGCCATACAATTGGCCCCCTAAAGATGTCTCTGAAATGCGATCATTTTTGGGAATGATTAACTACTATTCAAAGTTCATCAAAGATTTTTCATCTAAGTTGCATCCACTGTATGAACTTCGTAGTAACAAGACTAAACGGTTTTGGAGTGAAAAATGTGAGGCTGCCTTTCTGTGGGCCAAAGTAATTCTTTCCAGTGAGCTGGTCTTGGTCCACTATGACCTAAACAAACCCCTCATACTAGATGTTGATACCAGTTCCCATGGCATTGGCGCAGTTTTGAGTCATCAGGTGGAAGATGGAACTGAGAGGCCCATCGAGTATGCTTCTCGCACTCTGAATAGTGCAGAAAAAATTATGCCCAAATAGAAAAGGAGGGTTTGGCCATAATCTTTGGTGTCAAAAGGTTTAATCTTTACCTTTATGGGAGGAAATTTAAGTTAGTGACTGATCATCAACCTTTGATCATCAATCTTTGGTCATAAATCAGGTATTCCCCCCTTTGGCTGCTGCTAGACTGTGAGGCTGCAGGCCAGTATTATAAATTCTATAATAACTAACTAATAAAGATTTTTGTTGTTTTTTTTTGTTGTTGTTGTTGTTGTTGTTAGACTGCAGCGGTGGGCCTTGCTGTTGACTGGTTATGACTATGACATCGTTTATAAGAAGTCTTCAGACAATGCCAATGCAGATTTCTTTAGCAGATTTCCCGTGCCAATTGGTGAGATGGAGGATCCTGACCCTGATGAGAATTATGTTACGGTGGTAAGTGATCTGCCCATAACTGCATTGGAGATTGCTCAGAATACTACGAAGTTCAAAGTGCTTGTTAAGGTATATGAGTATACGTACTCACGTTGGCCAGGTCAATGCCCTGATCCTGAAATGAAACCTTATTGGGGTCGCAGAGAGAAACTTTCCCTAGACAATGGATGCATCCTATGGGGTAGACGAGTGGTTATTCCTGTCATCCTACAGGAACGGTTGTTGGAAGAGCTGCATGAGTGTCATCCTGGAATGTGTCGCATGAAGGCACTTGCAAAGTCGTTTGTCTGATGGCCAGAAATTGACGAGGATATAGAAGACAAAGTTAGATTTTGTCAGGATTGTGTTAGTACACAAGGCTCACCTAAAGCCGTGCCTTTGCTCTTCTGGCCTTGGTGTACTGAGCCATGGCAAAGGATACATGTGGATTATGCTGAGGTGAAGGAACAACAATTTTTCCTTGTGGTTGATAGTCACTCTAAATGGTTAGAGGTGTTTCCCATGACTAGAACGAATGCAACTGCTGCCATAAATGCTCTTAGAGGTTTATTTGCAGGGCATGGATTGCCTCAGGAACTGGTAAGTAACAATGGCCCTCAATTCATAGCTGATGAGTTTACGACCTTTTTAAAAATGAATCGGGTGAAACATACCCTTTGTCCCCCCTACCATCCGGCCAGCAATAGCTTAGCAGAGCGACATGTGCAGACCTTCAAAGGTATGTATAAGATTCTAAGTAAGAGTATGTCAGTACAACATCGGGTGGCTGATCTTCTGTTTCGATACAAAAATGTTCCACATTCCACTACAGGTAAGACTTCAGCAGAACTGTTTTTAAAAAGAGAACCTAGGACACAACTCTCCATGGTGAAGCCTAGTTTGCAGAGCAAAGTGGAAAATAGACAAACAGCATTCAAATTGTACAGAGATGGAGATCACCCTAAAGTGAGATAGTTTGATTTGTATCAACCGGTCAGAGTAAAAATGTTAGCGGGGGAAAGGAGAAATGGATACCGGGTACAATTGTAGCTGTGAACGGTCCTGAGACTTATCTTGTTAGAGTACCGGCAATGATCGTAGATATGTGCATGCAAATCATTTATTACCTGATGATGCCAGAGGTTTAAGTACTGAGAGAGAAAAACCTGAAATTGAAGTGGTTGATTATGACCCTCTGGTTTTTCAGGAGAATCCTGGGGCCTGTGTGGGTCCTATGCCCCCTGGATAGTCCACCCCCGAGTCAATTCAAAGCCCTGCTCCTATGTCCAGAGATATGCTCAGGTATATTAAGGCCTGGGTCAGTTACGGTACATCCAAAAACTAAGGGACGTGGTCTATCTCATAAAGTATGGAACATATTGATATGAAACTTGGCCAAAGGCTTAAACTTGGATTAATTTTGATAAGAAGGTGTCACGAAAAGAGTCACGCAACTGATTAAGGTATCAAATTTCCATGTGTTTCTTTAGGCTAAGTGCAGGAGAACTTAAACCACTCTGATTGACAAAATATCGTTTGGATATTTTTAAGTGCGCAAAGTCATACACGAAACAAACTGGAAGGCGTGTCCAGGTTACGTGACGATTGGAATGTCACGATTTTGTTGTCACGTAATAACCAGAAAACAGTCATGCCGCGTAGGAGGACCACGTTTCCAGTTACATTTGGAAAGTACCTTAAAAGGGTAGAAATAATGCCACTTAAAACTCTCAGAAAACACAATTTTTCCTTGTCTGCAAGAGCACTACTACTGCTTTCTATCTCCACTCCAGGCAGCACTTCTTTTGTACAGTCCTCAAACTGTTCATTTACTGGCTCCTTGTAATGCTGTTCCACTAGCTGCTTAAACCTCTCAATGGCTTTCAGATTCTTTGTAATGTTCGCATTCTTACTGTCTCCTCTACTGAATTTCTCCACTGAAGCCTTCTTGTATAAGTGGTGACCGTCAAAGTGCGAATCTTTTACAGTCACGAAGACATCAGCGCCTCTTGAAATAAGTAATCTTATAAAGCGGCTGATCTCACAAGGCATATGACCAAGTGTAACATTTGATAGTCGTTCAGAAAGCAATTTTATCACAGCTATTGCGTATCGATCGTGTTGGTTGTTTCTTTCATGAATGCAGGAAAGAACGTCTCCAACCTTAGGTTTATACACATACTACACGTGAAAGCCTCTCAGGCCGCAGGGAAAGAAATATTGGACAGTAGCAGAAATTGACGCTATCATCAAAATGGGGGGGAGGGGAGGTGCTATTTCTCTTTTTATTCCATCCGAGATTGTAGTTCTAGTCGAGACGACCTTTAGCTTGTTCCAGCCATTCATATAGTTGGGAGGGATGGACAGAAGCGTATAGAAGGAGGAACAGGCTAGACGACCATTGAAGCATTTTGCAATATAATCTGTATTTATAAGAGAAATACAGAAGAAAACTAGGAAAAATTTTCCCAGGGGGAGGGGGGGGGGGGGCAGGGGATGGAGACTCCCACATAAAATTAACGGGGTGATTATTGGAAATGTTGAAAGGAACTAGGTGCCAGAAAACCTTTTTTTCAGGAGACGGGACGGGACTGGACAGACGGCTGTACACAGTCTACATTTCCTTTTGATAATATCGATACCCTCAGACAAAGAACAAACATTTCCTCTGGATGTTTGGAGGTAGAGACTTCCGCATCTGGTGACTGGTCATAAAGATCCCCAAACAAATCTTTGTTTCCTTACCCTAACAAAGTGACCTCCTTTACAGAGTGTCGCTTCTCCCCTGGGCAAGACAACCTGAGAAATTAAGGTTGACCTAATATAATTTTAGCATATTTTGTAGTCTGAAGTTGTAATGTTTCGGGATTAACACAGTCATCTAATTCGTAATTAATACTTGATTAATACTTGTTACCATTATTCGATGTTCCATTCTCGCGTGGGTGTAGTTATATTCCATCTAAACTCGGTGGCTGGAGGCAGCTTTACTTTTGTAGCCTGGTCCAGGAACGGTCCGAAGTTGCTCGCATAGAGAAAGAAGGCAGGAGTGAGTGGAAAAAAATAACCGTGAAATAATCGCTCCACTGAAGTCAGTAACACGCTTAACACAGACATTTGCAGAAACAACTGGCTTTAATCTCAGCTGTACACTGTTTCACGTTTATACTAACAGTGTTCTGCCCGGCTAATATGATTTCTCACTGGGAGACTTAAACGTAACTAAAAAGCTTATACTCGTTCTTATTTCATACATGCTATCAACACCTAAGATGAGCGTTATATAGAGTATCATGATAAGTGAAAATGAACAAGTTTAAACTTGTAAATATGATATGTATTGCAGTGCCTCTATTCTATAAAAAATCGACCATCCGAAAGTAATTATTAAAAAAAGTTTAGTACATTGCCCCTGAAAGCAATGCTATCGATCATGAACAAAAGCGAAATAAACGTCCATTTTTGTCACTTGAACATTTACGCTGTTTATAGTAATTATATGTACTGACGGTTAATATGCAGTGATTAAACGGTACCTGAGTACAGTATTATATTGTACAAATACGATGTCGCAACTGTATACAGTTATCATGCATTATACAGGAGCACACAACAAGTCAAATGAATATGTTTGAAAAAAGTTATAAAAGCGCTTTTGAAACTAAATGTTCAGACGTTTCGGGACTTCTGTCCCTTCCTCAGTGAATAGCTTATATAGTGAATGGGCTATTCACTGAGGAAGGGACAGAAGTCCCGAAACGTCTGAACATTTAGTTTCAAAAGCGCTTTTATAACTTTTTTCAAACATATTCATTTGATACGATTGGCGCTACACAGTTCATATCTATTATGATTTTACACACAACAAGTCGTTGCGGATTGGCTAAGAAAACAATAGAACAAACAACACAACAATGGACCCTAGCCCTAAAAACAATAAAGGTGCACCTCATCCTTAGTCTCCTACGCAGCCGTTATTTGTCTCGTCAACGAGGAGCGTTGCGTGACGGGACAAATAACGGCTGCGTGGGAGACTAACCTCATCCAGGTCGAATGAAATTAGAGATTCCGAAGAGGTGCAGGCCTACTGCGGTGGAAAAGCTGTTCGGAAGGCATTCTCATCTTAAAATTCGTAATTAATTGGACTAAAGAAAGAGTTTTCTTTAGTAAAATTTCGACTCGAACTTTCGTAACATCGGATAATATAAAGTCTTGTTTACGGAGGGATAAATAATGTCGTGTTAGGTACGAAATAAGTTTAGCTAGGATCTTCGAAATGAGACTGGGTACGAAATAAGGCCAGCTAGGAATTTCGAAAGGAGAAGGCAATAAGCAAATTCTGGGGATTAAATTAATTTCTCTACAAGTTTGTGCCGCTGACCATTCACCTAAAACAACTGAAAGGATCAAACTGTATTAGCATTTACGTAGCTTCCTTTAAGGCACCAAAATGATACGGAAAAACAGTACGACGCCATTCCAAGCGTTTTCCTCAACATAATCTTCGTCGTGTGTCCCTGTTCAGTTATACAATAATTATATACTAACATTATTGTAATCATTATACACCGAGTCACACCTAGGTGACACAGTTGGTCCCATTATGACCATTCTGGTTATACGAGTTAAAACTGGTATGTCGTAGGCAAGGATACAAAACGCGGCAACGATATGAGTGTCAATGATCGAGTGATTTTCGTATGACCTTGTGTTCGGGACTTGTTTCATCCGCCAATAGTTGAAAGGATCGAAACAATAGGCCATTTCCGAGTTGCTGTTTGTTTCGTTAGCAGAGCGAGGCTTGGTGCACAACCTTTCACGTGAAAATTAGTTTTATTTACATGTGAATGAAAACTAATTTTCATATTAAAGGTTGTGCACCTAGCCTCGCTTTGATAACGCGACAAAAAGCAACCGGAAATGGCCTATTAAGTTTTACTTCTTTTCGCGCTCAAAATAGCGATGAATATCCCTAAGATGGGTGAGAAGCTCGTTCGATTGACCAATCGATCAGAATGCTAAACTGAAGTGAGTGATGTTAAGAGAATAGCTACATTTTAGCTCGCAAGTCATTTGCTTTGCTTTGCCTGTTCGCTAAACCAATTCAACCAAAAGGCTAATCATTTCAAGGTTATACGAAAAGCACTCTAAATACATATGCCGTACGTACAACAACCGTAACATGTGGTTTACGATATACATAGCCATGTTATATGTATATGGGCTATTTTAAAAAATAAACATAGAAACAACTCTAAGAATCTAACCAAAACACTTTGGGCGCCTTTTTTTAGGGGACATATTCTGGTCGTTCAAACAACAGAATATGTCTAAATATTGCAACTGTTCCTCTCGTAAAACATGGAAAGAAGTCGCTACTTTGACTGTATATACCTGGAAAATGTTTGGTGTGTGAACTGATGAAAAACACGTATATCATTTTGTTAGCGTATTCTCATTTCATAATGACGAAGATATGTCCCAAAAAAACTCGCCCTTTGCTTGCATACAATCAATGTACCACGTTTCTAGCGAACAAAGACTTTCCAGAAATCCCCAGCAGAGACTCCAACTATCCAATCATCGCAGTGAAAAGTAGGTGGGTTAGTATTCCAATGATACGCAGCTTTCGCAAAGGCAGAGTTATGGTACAGTCTGTCTTGGTCCTGACCATGCCCCCATTTTCCAACTTCATAAACATTATTTTCCAATCCCCACTTTCTGCAAACTCCCGCTAAACGGGAGTTGTCATCTTTCATTCTCACAAACGAGCCACACGATGCGGGCTGGACATCCGTCTGACCGCTGAAGTACCGGACTACAGCGTCACCGGTGCTGTTTACGACTGTGGTCACGTGAAACGTTCGTCCCTGTTGTTTTCTGCAGTGGAATCTTAGTTGGGTGAAAGACAAGTGCCTTCGCAGCTCAGTCATGGCGGTTTTTGTGAGCAACATCTGATCGCTGCTTATTCCACGGTACGAAGTCTTGACCGGCACCTGAGAAGGAGGAGTTGAATTTTGCAGCACCAATTTGGAGATCAGAAGCCAGCCTCCTGGAATCAGACAAGGATAAGTGGTTATGATTAGAAATGAATTAAGTTGTTAGTGTGATTATGGGACGAACCATTAGACTTCTGAGGTTGGAGGGTGAGGATGATCTAGTCTTTGCTCGACATGTTTTTCCTTCAGCTGTGTCGCTGCGTGAATGAATTAAAAAAAAATAAAGAAAAAACAAAGCCTAAACTGTGGCTTCGCGGTTGCAGTTTTTTTTTTTCCAACAGAGTTGACTTACAGGATTTTCTTTGAAAATGACCCACCCCCTGCCCCCCGCCTCCCCCCCAAAAAATTAAATAATAATAATAATAATAATAATAATAATAATAATAATAATAATTGAAAGAAATTTAGTAATTATTTTGGTTTTGCATCCCTACGCTCTTTGATTGGTTAGAACATCTCGCGCCACTTTCTCAACCAATCAAATGAAAAAGGGAAACCAATCGTGACTTTTTTGCACGCGTTTACTCACAGGTGAACCAAGCACAATTTGCGAGTAGGGAAACTGGGTACTAGAATTGAGCTTTGTTTAGCTTTGTTTTGCTTTGCAACATTTGCGAAAATTTCTGCACGAAATTTATAACTTTTCTCTTAAAAAGTACAAATGAAGTTTGAAATAAAGTGTTAACATGTAACCTGGTGTATTTGTTTGTTCATTGGGTCCCTCCATGGCCTGTATTTGAGTATTTTCTTCCATGCGCTACATCATGTATAAATATAAGACAAGGTTGGAAAGTATTTTGGTCGAGTCGACGAGGCCGCGCAAGAAAAAGCCGTCGATGAAATGCAAGAAAAACACACATTGTCCCTGTATCCCCGTATTAAACAAGATCGATAGTTGCGCCAACTTTTTCCGTTATTTTATTGCCAAGAACTCACATTTTCGAGACGCAACCCAACGCCGAACTTCACCATCTCGCTCGACGATGGCGGCCATTAGCCGTGAGGACGAAAAGTGGCTACAACCTCGATCCCGCGAGAAGATTTTCTCCCCCACTACCGGTACGCACCGCCGACCATTTCAGCACGCGCCTCCACCGGGTAAGTAAACTTTTCGCAGCAGTGAAAACCCCTTGAAATGGCGATCTTGCGACGATAATTTTTGCAACTCAGCTTTGTGTATTTTTTTTCCTGTTGTCAGGCCGAAGGTTTTAGCGAAGGTTTTTGATAAAGTAGCGTTGGATCAAAACAAAGGTTATGTTGTGTGGTTTTTAACAGTACAGCGTTTTCTTCACTTCAGTTCCTTCAAAGAGATCGATATGGCGAGGTAAAAACTTACGTGCTCAACAGAGTTGTTATAATTAGCTCATCCTATTTACTACATTAACTGATAAGGCCGTACACTGTCCACGAAAACATTGACTGTTTTGAATAAGCCATGTTAAGCAAAATAGTGCATCACTGATATTAGGGCAAAACATGGCGAAAATTCAAAGTTTTCAGAGGGAACTCAATGTCAGAAATCGCTTGTTTATATTTCTTTCAAGAATTATAGTCGATAGCCGACCTTTCGAAACATATCAAAAGATGAAGATTTTGAGATTTAGGGGCTTCAAATTTGCGGTAGAGGCTGAAAATAATTTTGTTTTCATGCAAACATCTGCATCTGTAAGTCTAATTTAGCAGCAATCGATCGCATAAATGTTAAGATAAAATGGCCAGAACATTATATTTTTTACAGCCCCCCTGAGATGTCTGCGGGCTTCCTATTTCTTCCAGAACAAGTTTAAGACAATATCTTACTTACCCAGAGAGGAAAGTTTCGGTAAACGAAAGCAACGGATCAAACTTCAACTTAATAGCATTCTCCGTGTAAACCTTTGAAGACCCGCCATTTTTATTCAAGGGGTTTTCACTGCTGCGAAAAGTTTACTTACCCGGTGGAGGCGCGTGCTGAAATGGTCGGCGGTGCGTACCGGTAGTGGGGGAGAAAATCTTCTCGCGGGATCGAGGTTGTAGCCACTTTTCGTCCTCACGGCTAATGGCCGCCATCGTCGAGCGAGATGGTAAAGTTCGGCGTTGGGTTGCGTCTCGAAAATGTGAGTTCTTGGCAATAAAATAACAGAAAAAGTTGGCGCAACTATCGATCTTGTTTAATACGGGGATACAGGGACAATGTGTGTTTTTCTTGCATTTCATCGACGGCTTTTTCTTGCGCGGCCTCGTCGACTCGACCAGGTTAAAATACTTTCCAACCTTGTCTTATATTTATACATGATGTAGCGCATGGAAGGAAATACTCAAATACAGGCCATGGAGGGACCCAATGAACAAACAAATACACCAGGTTACATGTTAACACTTTATTTCAAACTTCATTTGTACTTTTTAAGAGAAAAGTTATAAATTTCGTGCAGAAATTTTCGCAAATGTTGCAAAGCAAAACAAAGCTAAACAAAGCTCAATTCTAGTACCCAGTTTCCCTACTCGCATATTGTGCTTGGTTCACCTGTGGTTTACTTGTGCTAGGCGCTGGCAACATGTATTTGCTTCGTGTTCTAATTGGTTCCTTTGATAATGTCCGTCCGTTGTGATTGTCCAGCTTTGGTTTAACGACACTCAATTGAAAACCGTTCTAATAATGATTGTTCTCTTCCCTTAAAAAGAAAATATGTTGGACTGATCGAGCTGATACCACCTCCTCAAGCGGATTCAAGTTACATCGAGCTCAGGGCGACCAGCAACGTTCACTCTCATTCAGATCGCATCAAGACTAGATGTATTCGAAACGATATATATATATATATATATATATATATATATATATATATATACACTATATATATATATACACCCCTTTTGCAAAAATATTGACACTTAGAAATATATATAAATATATATTCGTCCTTTGTGTTTATATCACATACATGAAGACAGGCGGCAAATAGTTTTTAAGGTGGGTACAGTAGCATTTTACAAACTCTGCTGTACCCACCTCGAGAACTATTTGCCGCCTATCGTCGCGTTTACGATGTAAACACAAAGGGATAATATATATTTATATATATATTTTGAAGTGTCAATATTTTTGCAAAAGGGTGTATATACACACATATATATATATATATATATATATATATATATATATATATATAATAAGTGTAAATGACTTCTCTATATGTTGTATTTTTATTGAGTTTTACTAAAAACAGCTGTCATCCAAACAAGCGCCAAGTGTTAAACAATAGAAATGCAATCAAAAGAAAAGTGTCATACTTACGTACATTTATTCTATACTTAAGGGAATTTCATTTTGGTGTTGGAAATAAGATACAAAAATATATAATCGTGACATATTGCAAACGATTGTTTGTTCACTCATATACGTAGCCTTGTAGATGTTTTACGATAGTGATCAATTGCTATTTTCTCCTGGTATGAATTCAGTAAGGAGCAAAGTCCAGGATGTTACTATCGATCGATTTAATCCATAGAAACCAGTCTTCTCAAGAAAAATGTTTTAATGGGTTTTCTTATTATGACAAAGGATGTTTACGTTAAACCGATTCAAGGTCATTTTGGCAATTGACCCCAACTGACTTTTCATTGCTAACTTCCTGGAAAATACCTAGTTTTGTGTTTTATCCCTTCCTAGTGAAACAAACCTTCGTGTTTCCTACCGAATTCATACCATTTAGAAATTACGTGCAAACGGTTCCTTTTCGAATGCTAATCGAAGAACCCAATTAGCAGTCGTTCTTTCATATGGAGATTATCAGCTGTTAGCCAACTTAGATATCTCTTTTGTTTCCCCAGAGAAACATCGTTTTGTATTTTAATTAGGAAGTCGTGTACACGTAATGATTTTGGTTAAAACACTCCCGTCGTAATTTATTGAAAAAGGCTGGACTTAAACTGGCCAATCACCTACGATGAAGAAGCTTAACACCTTGTACTTTTAGTGTTCTGTAAGAATCTTTCAACCGGTATAATTACTTATGTTCCTGTTGAAAACGCTTAGTTTCTGTCGATAAATATATATTTTGTAATTTTTTATATTTCTCTTATTGCTTTATTTTGGCCAGGCGTTTCCAGGATGACCAAGAAAATTACGAAAGAAAAGTGTTTCGCTTTGTCAGTTTTACTCGAAGGAAAATATGATAATTATTAATTAGGACCAATCGCGTGAAGGCTTACGTCGGCCTACATTTCTTATGAGTAGAACTTGACAGTAAAATGACAGGTCATCCGAAGCCGATACTTAAAGCAGTAACAGAACATTCAAAGAGAGTTGAGCAGAGTTGCCAATAAGTTGAGCAGTTGAGCAGTCGAGTAGAGCCAGAGTTGAGTAGAAGTCTTCAGCGGTCAATTGTAAAAGACTTCTTCAAAGGTGATTATTAAAGGAGATGAACAAGCAGTGAAGTGTCTTCTCGTCCTCAATCAACGATTGTGAGTGGACCCCCGCTAATCCCCCTCCAAAGGGTTCATTTCACACAAGCGAGCGTTTTCAGTAAAAGAAATTAGATAATAGAATAAAACGTACTTGTTCAAAACATTATTTGACCATGTGGTAACATTTTCTGAAAAAGTGTTTGTCGATTGTAATGGAGATATCTAACCTGCGTTGCTTGTGGGATCGGTTGCCGCGTGAAGGCAAAGCTTTGGCAATTGACTAAGCAGCGAAAAAAAGCGACAAACCTGCATGGATTATGGTCTAGCCCCCTCCGCAGCAGGTATGTTTTTTATTTATTTATTTGTTCTATTTCTTTTAAATGCCTGGGACTCAAATCAGAAAAGCAGTGGGAGGGGTAGGGTACGGTAGAAAAGGCGAGGTTGTCGCAAAATCCATTTACTTGTCGTACAGTCATGTGTTCCTTTCCTTGTCCACAAGAAGAGGCAGGTTAATCGAGTTGCATATTCGTCCGTCTAATAACATTTTAAGACTTACCCCCGTCAGTTGTCATGTCACAGAAGACTTTTAAAGGATTTCCATTCTTCTCAGGGTCGATCCAGTACTCGCCGTCTCCTCTCGATTCGCCAGAGTCCAGGATGTCTTTACAGGAATGACCAGGGTAATGGGATTTCGAGCCTATCAGGGCTGCAACGAGTTCATATCAGTGAATTGTGTTACTTTCAAACGGGTTGGGTTAGACAAAAGAAAGAAAGAAAGAAAGAAAGAAAGAAAGAAAGAAAGAAAGAAAGAAAGAAAGAAAGAAATCAATCAATCAATGTCACTTACGTCTTTCACACTGTTTGCCACTGTATCCTGGATGACACTGACCGCTGTTTGTTTTCTTGTTTTCGTGAGAAATATCGACGCACGAAATCTGGGCATGGATAGAAAAAAAGGTTTAAAGCAAGGCTGATACTACTTAGAGCATAATAGAGACCAAACTGAAAGCTAAAATCCAACCGTGGACAACTGTTTCGACCTGGTTGGAGAGCGAGCTACTAACAAACTGAACACTAGTTGAAAAGACTAACACTGACCTTCACTGCGCCATAGTAGGTAGATCCTTTCTTCTTTTTGAAATCTTTCGGCTTCATCTTTCGCGTTGTGTTGTTTAGTTCACAAATATGTTGTGTATTATCAGCACCGGGGTGCACATTAAATGACTTGCAGCTGTCATTTCCGAGGCATTTCTGCTGACATTCAAACTCGTCAACAACAACGGTTGTACTCATAACATGGCCAAGTAAAGCATGGCCTAAAAAGTCAGAAATGAAGAATTGTTAGTTTTTAAAGTATGGTCGAAAATTATTTATGCCAAAAATAAATACTCGAAACGGTTTAAACCTTTAATGGCAAAGTATACTAAAGAAAATCGAAGTATTAACCCAGTTAGGTTTATGAATTCACAAAATATGTAGCTCTGAACAAAGAAGACTGAATTTCGCAAATGAAAAAGAAAGACGAAATCTGTTTTAGCACGCAAGTAATCACCTACCGACTTTCATTTCAAAAACTCTTGCACAATGGTCTGTGTTTATCATGACAAATAAAACTCCCAGAAGAACGTAAGCCACAAAGGCCAACCTAGTTAGCCACAAAACGGCTGCCATGGTGCAAAGTATCGTTGAAGTTGCGTTTGAATTGTTGTTGGCACGGAACCTACTTAACTCATTTAGGTGTGCTTATACAATATCCCAGTCTTTGAAGGTGCAGTTAACCAGTTAACACTATTATATTATATTGTTCATAATTTTGGCTGTGATCCATTTGCTCAGTGGCCACAGGGTCGACATGATTGGTCTAAGCTTGCATGTGTTCTCTGTTTGTCCGTTATCATGACTAAGCTAAAATGTCGTTCCATTATCATGTCAGAACAAGTTATGTTCTACTTGAGTTGTAAACAGGGCGCAGCAGTAGCCAAAATCTTTAAAAAGATCCTTCGATATTTTTGACAATGGAATATTTAAAAAACGGCATATTTTAAGCCATCTACGCCCATTTAAATGGAGGGGAAAATCATTCATATAATTTGCGGGTAATAGTTGAAAGCATTTTGTAAACATCTGCCGCGCATACATTACGACGGATGAACTATTTTTTTTTTTTTTTTTCATTGCGATTTCATTGCGATTTTGCGGCCACCAACTGGTCTAGTTTTATAGTAAATACCGCTAATATGGACGATCAGGCAAAGTTGACTGTACCAAAACATAACCGGCTAAAAACCGGCAAAAAATTATTTTGGCGTAATATATTACTGAATGTGAATTCACCAGCTGCAATAGACCAGTTCCGATATATTAAAATTCATATTTGGCTCAGAGGCTTAGGGGAATAAAACAAAAGAAATGAAAAATTCAACACTGAACCTCAATGTGATTTCTTTTGTTTTATTCCCCTAAGCCTCGGAGCCAAGTATGAATTTTAATATATCGGAACTGGTCTAAAATTGGAAGAAACATGTTTATATGTGATCCTTGTAGTGGTCTTTAAGAATGCATTTTACTAGCTAACGTCTTGGCTATGACTTGTTTTAGCTATATATGCTTTTGTTTACTTTCTGTAATATGACTAATAACGTCGTCGGTTTATTAATGTTGACATGGAATACAAAATTCCTCGCATTAAATCATTGAAATCCGGATTTCCCAATCTTACGCTTTTGTCATTTTTTTAGCTGTTTTAATTTTTAACTATTTGAATTATGTATGCACATTCGCCTTCTTCACTTATTTTATCCGTTGAACACAACAGAACGGTTGTCGAAAGCTCATGGTTTTTTTATTTTAATTTTTAGCCAGCGGACGTTTTTCACTTTTTCTAACTATTGTTCAAATTTTATGACTTCATTTGGCTATGATCCATTTTCTAAGTGCATCGGGTATTATCTAACGTTTGCCTCGTCTTTATGCCACACGTACTGCTAGAATTTAATCAGTGAGTGGCAGCTAAACTCTTTGAAAACTCCCTGGATAGCTGTTTTACCCTTAACCCTGCAGTTGGTCATTTATTCTTCTCTTTCTGTCCTCGAGCGGTTTAACACTGAGCAAGGATACATTTCTTTGAATAACCGAGACGGCAGAATTTGTAAAGGACGTCGTTTTGAAATCCAGTGCGCGCTATCAACTCAGGCCAGTAGAAACATTATTCAGCGTCGAGATCTAAGAAGGTGATTGTCAGGAGAAAGCTAAGACGGTCACCGTTGAATTATTGACGGCTTCCAAAATTCCCGCTTCTTTGAATAAATTAGCAATGACATCGAAATCGTCCAAGGACACTGCCGTTTTTATTTCCTTACCAAGAGAGAAAAAAGGAGTGCCATATTTTCAACCGCGGTCAAACTGTGAGCATGTGCACTACCTTCGTTATCAGTCGGCCGGGCCCAAGAATTTCCTGCGTAAAAATTCAAAGTAAACCATTGCAACAACTCGGTGTCAAGATGAAACTTTCGAGAACGACAGAATAACGTAAAAAGGCGGGAGGGGTAAAGGGGGGGTGGGGGAGAGAGAACACCTGTGTTACGAGTGATCGATGAGAGGAATGGTAGCTTGCAGACTAAACAGAACTCAAGGTTGTCGGAACAGCAACAAGAAGATTTATTCCACATAAACGTAGCCTTCACAACTGTAAAACTCTACAACAACTCACCACTCTGAACTTGATAAACAAACACGGCCTCTGCCAACTTGAATATACACGACCTCAGTCACACTTAAATAATCACGGCCTTTGCCAAACTTTCTCAGCTTGTGAAAAACTAGTTAAACTTTCAGCTAATGCTCGCCTGTTTATATAGTTTTCGATATAAAATTCTAGAACCTTCTAAATAGTCTAATTATAGCAGTATTACAAAATATAACAATTTATAGCAGCTTACGCTAGGTCCTAAAAAAATCGAAACAAAGAACGTTCAAGAAACTTCCAGAATGTCACGCAAGTCACGCAAGGCAATTTTTCGTAACACGCTAAATGAAGTAAAAATTTTAGGGCATCTTCATCTCCATCTCCATTTTATTGAGTAGGTAAAAATCCTTGCAGACAGCACAACAACCATGCAAATCAATTTTAATGTAAATTACAAATATTAAACTCAATCTAAGAAGATTTTAAAATTAATCAGCGAAATAATCAAGCAGCTTAGACTTAAAAATATACAATGATGTGGGCACCTCAATAATTGGGAACCTCCTTTAGGGGACTGAAACTTTAGTCCCGGCAAAATACTGATCTATAATATTTGTATTTGCTATCACTATTTAAAGGAAACGCTATGAAACCTTAAGACCATTTAAGATTAGCAAATGCTGCTTTTAGTAGCTGTTCATTTATCGTTGAGACACATTTTGGTAAAGTTTGGCGACAGCCGGTTGCTATGGTAACGAGATATGACGTCATAAGTAACATGTGGTTAACCCATTTTTTAAGAAAAAAGCGTGTTTTCACCTTTTTTCAGCGAAAAAACATATAAAATGCTACCAAAAGCATCACATGTTTAATTTTATGTTATTTTGCAACTCTAGCAAACAGTATTTGCAATTTCCGCATTTTTCTGATAAATTTGAATTTTTAGTAAAATGCAAGATTGCGGCCGTCTTGGCGGCCATTTTGGATGACGTCACGGACCCCCAGCAGCGCCCCAACCCATAATATTTACCTTATCTTGTAGAGCACATCGCGGGCTATCTATAAGATGTAAAATATTTCCAAAATATTGCAACATCGCAAAAACCCAGGGGGGGGGGGGGGTTGCAACAACCTCCCTCCCCCCTTGTACCACGGTTGGGGTATACGTTTGCGTGTACGTCCGAGGGTTAAGGGGACAGTTTGTCCCGGCAAGACACTCATCTATAATCGTCGTATTTGGTATCACTTTTTTTAACGGCCTTTCACTCCCAGAGTTAAATAAGGAGAAATGCAGTGTAGTTCTAACTTTTGAGTCTGTGGACAAAATGCTATGGTGTGACCATTCGAATGAAACCTCTTCAGCAGTACTTTTTCGTGGTACCATTAGTTTCTCGATATTTTACAAAATGAAATTTGGAGGTTTTTTTTAATTTTGTTCTTTGGCACTCTTGGGAGTGAAAGGGTTAAAGAAACCGCTATTTTGGGGTCAGGAACGTTTGTTCCGGCAAAACACTCATCTCATCACTCACTCACTCACTCATCACTCACTCATCTTTGTAACTTTACAGTGCGAATAAACGTTGTTGTTGTTGTTGTTGTTGTTGTTGTTGTATAATTAATCCTTGTATTTGTTACGAGTGGACAGGAAACCGCTATTAAAAGGGACAGGGTAACTTAATAAGCATCCCAGATGCTATTTCAAACTCTATTAAGGAGACAACTAATCGTTAATTAATACTCAAAATCCCAATTGAAGCAATTTTTGCAGTAAAAGAGTTTGTGGAGTAAGCAATGCATGCATGTAATTAACAAATAAGACCTTATGCAAAGGGTGTGCGAGAATTAAGGGGCAGTTTCTTTCGTGCAGTGATAGTACTTTTTTACTAATCCCAAGACAGTAAAAGTGTGCTTATTAAAGACTCGCCCAGAGACTTGTCTGCGCGAAGTTTAATTCCTATTTATACAATAACATTTGACTGCCAGTAATTTTTCAAGCGTCTGACTAAAATTCAAAGCAAAAAAAAAAGATAATACTAGTGTTTTATACTGTAATTACCTAATGACAAGTTATTACGGAAATAGAGTTATTTCAATTAACTTTGTCGGATGAAAGATCGAAGCTACAAGCCAAGATAGTTGGGAGCGGCGGAAAAGGAACGTTTTCCCCGCTCACCGCACCGCTCATTCGCGCCGTTTCTTTTCGTTTCGCCGCTCCCAACTATCTGCATGCCTGGAACAGGCGCTCAGTTTACTCGTTCGGTCTTGACTTGTAGGCTTTGAGCTTTGAGGTTTGAGCTTTCACCCGACAACGTTAATTGAAATAGCTGTATACATGTAACAATTAACATGGAATGTAAAAGTGTATTTCGTAGTGCACGCATTTTTGGGTTGCTTAATTTGAGGAGTGCAGTTTAAGTATTTTTTTTAGGTGGCTAATTATTAGCAACACTGGCAAACCTCCATTCAGTGGATATCTCTATAAGGAGATACTTCTCGTCGTTCCAAGGGTGCCCTATTAATGGAGATTCTAACAAAACGGAAGTTTAAACTTTTCCCGGAATCTGAAGCGTTGGGTGACGCTAAAGATAATAATAGCAGTAATGAAGTTTGATCTTTGATGAGCGCATGGTTCCGTAAGGTATGGAACCTGAAGCGCTGTCTTTATTGCCAGAATCTTCAGTGTCCCACACAAAATACTCATCTCTCATATTCATGCCCTGGACATACTGGCACTGAGAGCCGACCCTAAATAAGACGAAGGGGGAGTCGGTGGGGAGAATAATGGCATCGGTTGCGAATCCATCCGAGCGGCAGCAGAAGAAGATTTTGGTGTTCAGACCATAGCTGCCATCTGGCAATGTCCCGCTGTCACTGTTTGAGTTTCTGTTATTCTCGTCATCCCAGTAGATCCATCCTTCAGTTAAACCTGTTTGACACAATGGAATGAAATAAAATAAATGGAATAAGGTGCTCTTTCATGTGACGTTGTTACATACAAACTCATACTGGTTTATGACTGACCTTATTCAATCCCAATAAGCAGTTTATTACAATGTATACTGCTCATAAACAAGCAAATCATAGCAAATCGCCCCAAATCAGTTTAACCTTCGGATATAGACGCAAAAATATAACCACCGTGGTTTAAAGGAGGTGGTTACAACTTTAAAAGTAATTCAAAAGCAAAAAGATACAAGGAAAATATCAATTTGCTATTTGAACGTTTATAACTTTGAGTATATTTGTCTCTCAAAGATGGCTACCAGGGAACCGTTTCATATCGCTAAAAAACATCACAATGGTCACAGATAAATGTCAGAAAACTCACAACGTTCGGCGAGTATTGCTTAAATGCTTTAGAAATTATAAACGTTAAAAAAACAGCGTGAGTCAACGCGGGTACTTCTCGTCCCCAGCCCCCCCTCCCCCCTCCCCCCCTCCCCCCCCTCCCTCACTCCACTCCCCTCTAGTCCGGGAGCTAGTGTCTCAAAACTGAGGCTTCGCACAACCCAGAGTACTGAAAAGGTCTGACGACGGATTGCAATATATTGAAACCTCTTTTTCGCCGGGTAGTTTTTGGTTTCGAATTGTGGTATACGTTTTGAGTTATAGCAGTGTCTTTGCTACGTTTTTGTGAGTCAGCAAGAGTCAAACTGAGTTCAGGATGAGAACGAGGCTATCAAGTGAAGAAAGTCACCGTTAAAGCAGTAGGTGAGACAATGTTCACGATCGGCAGAGACAAAAGTATCTACATGAAGAAATTCAGTACCTGTTAGAGAATGACTTCATTGAGCCCATCAAGAGCAATTGGAGTTCCCCATGTCTCCTTGTTCCAAAACCTGATGGAACCTACAGACTGTGTACTGATTACAGAAAGGTGAACAATGTAATTGAAAGGAGACAGACAAATTTGGCTACCAAACATATCTAAATTTCGTAACTGTTCATCAGTAGGATGCCTAACATGTGTGCAATTCCACAATTGGTTTCGGCTCCATTAAATCCTATACCAATTGCAGAACATTTTAGGAGGAATCACCCACAGTGTGAGCACAGTTACGGACAAGACATATTAGTAAGGAAAACTGCAAAATAAATGTAGTACGCTAAACGAACTAAGAACACACGTCAACTAAATAAGCCAAGCTCGCGTACAACTTAAGGAAAATTACGCGCGCGCACCTGCATCAAACTGAATGGAAAAAATATAGAAATTAAATAGGGGCGCTAGAATGATATACAGGATCTAAAATAACTAAGGATACGGCGGTGTCTCTCAATTCTGGATTGCTAGTCTCATCTCCCGTAGTGTAGTGCCATACTTCTCAATGATAGCACCGTGGCGTTTGAAGAATTTAACAAACGATTTTAAGGAGCGTAGATTGGAACCCTTGGTGAAGGAGACGTGATGAAAGTCGGCGAAGTCTATGTATATAAAAATCCAACTTCGATGTGCAAATTCTAGCATATCTCACCAATTGAGATACATAACACCATAGGCCGGATTCGCGGGAATGTTGCTGTCCATATGAGGAAAATCGATAATCCGAAATGAGAAGTCATCCCTCTTGTCGTAGACGTTGAGATGGAAAGGTGTGTTGCTGTCACCATTCTTATTCTCGTGTCCAGATAACACACTTCATTTGATGTTAAGGTACTGTCCTTTAGTTCCAGGTCCGACGGGTAAATGTCGCTGATGTTATTTTCAAAATCTCATTGTTATCGCTAAATAAATCGTCGATATAACGAAAGGTGTTGCTAAATTGGACGGCTTTGGTCATATCTTGCTTCATTGTTCTGAGCATGAAATCATACTCGAAGGTGTGGAGGAACAGACCAGCCAACAAAGGTGTGCTGTTAGTTCCCATTGGTATGCCAATAATTTGCCGAAAAACTGAGTTTCCGAAGCGGACGTAGATATTGTCGATAAGAAAGTTAATAGCGAGGCACAGTTCCCTACAGGAGAAGTAAGTGTACTTCGTAGAATTCCTATCATTAGCCCAGAATGTGTGGAAATGATTGGTTGCTATGAAACTCGTTCCCGTCTGGTGTTAAAAACCCTTTCGAGTAGATCATGGAGTTGATGTTTGAGTTTGGCATGTGGAAGGCTTGTATAAATAATAATAATACAAAAGACTTATATAGCGCACATATCACACATGTCTCATGACACTTTACATACACTTATGAGAATGAGATCGGAAGTCAGCTTATGAAGGCGCCGCAGGCAGCCGCTATCGGTCCATTGTTGATCTCATCTCTCCCACCCCACCTATGAACAAGTGACACTGAGGGTGGTCACAGCCAGGGTTTGTTACGTCCTTTTGCGTCCCCATGGGAGACGAGACCGCCATTTCTGCGTGGTCATCCGAGCCACGTGAAGGTCTAACCATTTGCCGATGTCATAGCAAAGGCAGCACCTTCATCCTCAGTTATTTTAAGACCCTGAGTGTTGGTCCGGCCGGGGTTCGAACCCGAAACCTCCCGCTCTGCAGACCGGTGCTCTATCAACTGAGCTAACCAGGAGGCGGTTAGAGTGGAAAAGTCCAAGTACTAACCTGATTAAGCGAAAGTTGTTGTTTACGTTCCTGCAATGTGCGAATTACATCCAAACAATTGTTGATTACCCACATGCAGTTAACACCCTGTTCTTTCCAAAATAGTCTTGAGGTACGAAGTACAGTGACTCTTGACAAGTTAAGGCACTCAGTAATCAATTTGGAGATCTTAGTAGTGGTGCATGAACTTGAACCTGCACTAAAACGTGCTTTGTACGGTGTCTTGTGAAGTTTTGGTATCCAATATATTTTTGGCAAATTTTTCTCCTTCTGTTGCAAGGTGATGTGGAATACATTTTCTAACGTCGGGGTGCGAGTCCGTATAATCTCATCGACTGTAACATCTTGTCTTTCACATGTAAAATTAATAGTACTACCGGAATTAATGCCAAGTTCTTCCATCAGGGTATGTATGTAAAAATACTTGCAAATAAAAATGATGTTATTGCCAGCTTTATCCACAGGCACTAGTACGTACTTTTCTTGTAGTTCCTTTAAGTGTGCCATGACATGTCTGTCTTCTAAGGGTTTGTGACAGGGTCTAAAATTACGACGCTGTAGGTTGTTGATTTTATTCTGGATGATCAGCTTAATTACTGTCTCCGACCATTCTTCCAGTGCTGACACATGGCAACCTTCACGTTTACTCCAGTTAACGTTCTTGGTGTAATCATCTGCAGCTGTCGTCGATATCTTCTTGTTTAGGTTCCAATCGACGGTATTCTGCTCCCTATACTTCGGACCTTTCTCCAGTAGACGTCTAAGTTTTCTATTCTTAACAATGCGTAGATCTCCAGTAATAACATGGCCGTGAGGCTCATAACGAAAGGTGGAGGACGCGCAGTCACAAGATGAAGATGCATTACTATAATCATCGATATTAACCTTATGGAGGGTTTGATTATAATTAAAATACGCTCCTAGAAAACCAGACATTATGGCTAGACATAATGTAATTTATATCAAGGCATGGTGCTCACATGATAATCTGTTGGGTAAGGCTGTACCAGGTACGCCAAATCTAGCCAATGAGATTTGGGAGGCGTGGTTTCGAGGGTATATTAGGTCTAGTTTAATGATATTCTTCCTTCTCTCCTGTGTCATCGATAAGGAAAGATCACCTTGGAGTAAAATCTTTTCGTTTCTTCAGGCAAGTATTACCTTTTTGCTATCATGGCGCCACTACGTGTTTTGATGCTCGGACATTCGTTTATTCGTCGTTTACACACTTTTCTTTTGCGTAATTTTAGTGCGCAAATCGCAGAAAACTTTAGTTTGCCAGGTGATCTTGTCATCCGATGGCATGGGATTGGAGGGAGAACTGTGTTTAAAACTAAAAAATTTGATCTTAGTGCTGTCGAGGATTTCGCTCCCGACGTGGTTGTTTTACAATTAGGTACCAATGACCTTGCCAACACTTCGGCCGTTGAAACGGGCTCAGCAATAGAAGACCTGTGTCGATTGCTTCATGAGTCATACGGTGTTCAAGTGATTTGTGTTTGCCAAACACTTCATAGGCACGATGCTCCTTTGTTCAACAGGCAGGTCAATTTACTCTCACAGTATCTTAAGGTAGTCTTAGAGCCGCTATCTTATACAATTTATTGGCGTCACAGAGGTTTTTGGCGTGCCAAGTCTCGTTTTCTTGTCCGCGACGGTGTACATTTAAACAACCGTGGCAATTATAAGTATTTTCGCAGCTTGAGGGGCGCGGTTCTTAGATGTAGACGGTTTTTCACTGCCCGTTGAGTTTCATTTGTTTAATTGCAGTACGTCTGTTTAATTTACATTGCCAGTTCCCTACTATTGCCCAGCCGATTGCTTTGTTTACAACAGCCTTGCTATTTGTTCAAATGTTATAGGGAATTTTATTTCCCATGGTCCAGCAGGCTTGTTTTAGTTGTTCAATCACGATGTACATGATATCGTGTTGATTATGCGGCTTTGGTCCTGTTTATTTTTGTGCTTACACTTTACCAATTTGAGTGTTCAACCCTTTTGTCAGCCCCCGTTTGGGGGTGTGGCCAATGCACTCGGTAAAAGTGATTATGCACCTCATGTTTATGGAACTTGGCTATCTGTGTGTTGTACTGCTTCATTGTTCCTCCAGTTACATTCAATTATTTGTATCCTGATTTGCTTTCTTTGATTGCTGTCTATATGTTGAACCGTGACCTCTCTTAAGCTGTTTAAAACGCCGCTATAATTAGAATGTTAGACAACAATGGTGGGTTATGTCGGGGCCATCTATTGTCTATTTTTTGTGTCCGTTGCGAAATAGTCTGTCACTGTGTTATTTGTTATTCTGCCAGTTTCGTAGTTTCGCCATAATGCCTCCGAAAAAGAGTGCAGCTCCGAAAAAGCGTGCAGCCCAGCAAGTAAGACCGCTTCGACCTAATAAACGAGCCAGACGAGGGAGGCTACAAACTGATGAAGAGCGCGATGTCACCATCACGGAGCCGCCAAAGGAAGATTCCAGTGGTACAGTATTAGTAAATGTTGGAGCCATTTCCTCCACTATCTCGGCAGTTGTGAGCCAGGCCATAAAGACAGCATTTTCACCGGAGAATCTGGCTTCTCTTATTGGCGTCGGCAATCAGCAAGAGGCCCCCGGACTTGTTGACCAGGCGGTGGAGGACGAAGTGATTGCAATCTCGACGACCCATGGTCAATCAGGAACTGATGAAGGTGCATTTAATCATCTGAATAGATTAGTTAATTTTAATGATCCCAGACCACAGCGTCTGTTTACCAGTGTTTCAGTACCGCTTACGACTAGGATTAGTTCCAAGGTTAAAGCAAAAATTTGGGCGAATGAATACATTAATTTTGCGACCTTATTATCTGATTCCCCTCAAGACGAGGGAAAATATTCTTTAGCAATGTCCCCGTCGGTAGGTTCATCGAGTCAACCGTCACTGACGCTTGAGCCCTATCACACTTCCAAGCGAATTTCAAATATATCCCAGTGGGTTTCTGCATTTAGCATATTTGTTTCTGTGTATTCGGAAAGAATTTCTAATCACACGGCACAGTTGATGAAATACTGTGAGGTGGTGCGGGACCTGGCTTCAAAGGCGGGTGATTGGCATTGGTACGATGAGCAATTTAGGTATTTGAGGCAATCGTCGCCAGAACAATATCCATGGGATCAAATTCACTGGGAATTGTGGTTAAGGGCATCTAATCCTTTTCGCCGACCTCAAACGCCAACGCCCACCAACAAACGTTTTCGTTCCCAAAGATTCCCTAGAGGCACGTGCTGGGCTTTTCAAGCCGGTAAACACTGCTCGGGGTGCCAATACGAGCACGTATGTTACAAATGTGGTGAAAAACACCCAGGGGGGCAATGCTCCGCTCCGGCAACCAAATCCAGATTTGCTACTAATGGCCCAAAAGGCAAGCGAGATAGCCCTCAAGCAGCGGGCTCTGCACAGCAAACCGGTCACACCAGTAAGCGTTGATCGGCTTGAATTCTTGTTAGACGGGTACGATCCAGTTTTAAAACAATTTCTTGTTGAGCGATTTCGTTGCGGTTTCAGGGTTAATTATGTTGGTGAGCGTTCTGCGTCTGATTCTCCTAATCTTAAAAGTGCCTTGGAGCAACCGGAGATAATTCGTGCTAAATTACGCAAGGAATGTGATGCAGGGCGAATTTTCGGACCGTTTTCAACTCCACCCTTTTCTAAATTCCGTTGTTCTCCATTGGGCCTTGTTCCTAAAAAAGATCCATCCGAGTTTCGAATGATACACCATTTATCTTTTCCAAAGGGTTCTTCAGTTAATGATTTCATTCCTGATTATTGTTCTACAGTTCACTATGCATCTGTCGGGGATGCGACAAAGTTATTGAGACGTTTGGGTAAAGGTTGTTTTATGGCCAAAACAGACGTTAAATCGGCTTTCCGTATAATCCCGATTCACCCTGCTGATTATTCCTTGTTTGGTATGAAATGGGATAACATGTATTATTTTGATCGATGTCTCGCTATGGGGCTTTCGAGTTCTTGTGCTGTCTTCGAGTCGTTTAGCACGGCTCTCGAATGGTTGTCCATGACGCGTCTCGGTGCTAGTGCAGTTTTACATATTTTAGATGATTTCCTGTTTATGGCCAAAAGCGAAGAGCAGTGTCGGTATGACCTGAACAATTTTGTTACAATGTGTCATCACCTGGGTGTCCCTTTAGCCCCTGAGAAAACCGTCGGCCCCGCAACTGTGTTACAGTTTGCGGGAATCACGCTAGATTCTGTTCGCCAAGAGGCGCGCCTCCCAGAGGAAAAACTGCTTAAATGTCGTGCGATGTTACAAGATTTTCAAGCCCGGCGCTCCGTTCGCCTGAAAGAACTTCAGTCTTTAATAGGTTTGTTGAATTTTACGTGTCTCGTGGTAGTTCCCGGCCGAGCTTTTCTTCGTCGTATGATTGATGTTACAAAAGGCGTTAAAAAGCCTCATCATCACATTCACCTGTCGAGAGGAGCGCAATCGGATATTATGCTCTGGCTAAGATTTTTAGAAGATTTTAACGGGCGCTCGTTTTTCTTCGGTGACGTTTGGGAACCATCCCAGACCCTACAGTTATATACGGATTTGGCGGGATCAATCGGTTTTGGGGCGGTTTTTGGTAGCCACTGGTTTCATGGCATTTGGCCGGACACTTGGAAAACTTATAACATCGCGCTTTTAGAACTTTTTCCTATTGTCCTTGCCATTCACATCTGGGGGTCTCTTATGACAGATACACGTGTCATATTTTACTCTGACAATGCCGCTGTTGTCGACATTATCAATAACCAGACGTCCAAACACCAGGGTATTATGGTACTGTTAAGGGACTTAGTGTTAAGCTGCCTTAGACATAACATTTTCTTTCGCGCTCGCCATATTCCAGGGTTAGCCAATTCTCGTGCTGATTACATTTCACGTTCCCAGGTCGCAAAGTTCAAGGAACTTTCGCCAGAAGCCGACGAGTTACCGACAACCGTTCCCGAGAACCTAATGCCCAAGAATTGGGCACTCAATTAAAACGTCTTTTAGGTTCCTCCTTAACTAGTAATTCTCGACGGATGTACCAGCGTGCGTGGGTTGTATTTCACCAATTTTATGCGCAAATTTATGATTGTACAAACCCTCAGGTACCTTTGCCTCCAACTTGTATTCCTCTTTTTATTTCATATCTTTCTTTTCAAAAATTGGCGTCTTCAACTATCAAATCGTATCTCTCTGCTATTTCTTATGCCCACAAAATTAAAGGTTTGCATGATCCAACCAAATCGTTTCTTGTTGAAAAGCTGCTGACAGCTTTGAGCCGTCAGCAGCCTTTGGACATCCCTCTGCCAATTACTCGACCTATTTTGCATGGGCTACTTCGTTCTCTTAGCTTCTCTAACTCTTCGGCATTTCAGCGTTCTCTGTTTTCGGCGATGTTCCTCGTCGCATTTTACGGCCTTTTTCGTATAGGTGAACTGGCTACCAAGAGCACGCGATTTGCGAGTTCCGTCATTCAGTACAGTGATTTGTCGTTCTCGTTTGGTAATGACCCTGATGGCCCGCCGCAGGGAGCGAAGATTACTATTCATGAATATAAGCACAACGCCAGTCGGCGCCCTTTTGACATTTTACTTGCACGGGATTTTTCTTCCCCCTTTTGCCCAGTGGCAGCTCTTTTCCAATTCTGCGAGGTTAGGGGGGATCGGCCTGGCCCGCTTTTTTGCCATGCTGATCAAACTTCAATTTCTGTTCACCAGTTCAATGCCACACTTCAACAGTGCTTATCGTATTGTGGTTTAGACACAAGTCGTTACAAGGGCCATAGTTTTCGTATCGGTGGTGCGTGTCATGCGGCGGAAAAAGGATATTCTGATGCGCAAATACGTGCTCTTGGTCGTTGGAAATCAGACGCATTTAAAACTTATTTGAGGTCGGAAATTCTTTACGCTAATTGAATAATTTACATAGGTGTTGACATTTGGTAAGTAGGTCAGGCAATTGGGCTGCTACTTGCTAGAATTTCATTCCTACAATGTTTAGTACAGTAATGTATATTTAGTTTAGCGGTTATGCCTGTTTAGAGGGTCAGACATTGGGCTGTTTCTTTGCAAGCTCTTATCTCCAAATTTTATCGGTTACACTATTTCGTGCCTTAAGGTTATTGCAACATAGGTGTTCCTGGCGCTCAATGTTATTGTCCAGACACGGGCTGCAGTTTCATTGTCGTTACTTATATTATAGTTGCGTGTTGTCATGTTCTCACATTTTTCATGGATTAACTTATCACATTTTTCACGGATTAAGTAATTGAGTACAATTTTATTTTCTCGACGCTCAATGTTCCTGTTCAGACAAAGGGCTGCAGTTTCATTGTCGTTATCTATTTACAATTTCATTACTTAATTTTTCTTCCGCTTTCCAGCTTAAACGCGAGCATTGCTTCTTTCGTGGTTTTGTGGGGCTTCAGCCACAGAGGTGTGGCTTGTGGCGGGTTTTTGTCGCCCCACTTTGTATCAGTTACTTATTGATGGTTTTTACATATGTCGCTGTGTTGTGATTCTGTTACATTTGATCTTATTAAACCTGCCACAATTGTGGCCAGATTTATCCAACACAGGTGTTTGTTTTAAGAGTCTCGTATTAAAGCAAGTAATCGGGAATTCAAGCGAAGCTCGCGCTTAAAAGTTGGCCTTGTTTATCACCGGCCTTGATATAAATAGTATTCGCGTACTTATAACTTATCAGTGGTGGATCCTGTTCCTGAAAATAGATTGGTACTTCAGATTTAACTAGTTTGTTATGTAAAATCCCTTTATTGTGATAATATATCTTAATAAAGCAACGCTGAGGTTTAGCGCTGGAGTTATTACCTGTACGTACTGGAAAAAATAACCTTTTGCAGCAGACATCTAAAACAATTCTCCTAAAACGTTGATCCCAATGGGCTGCTATAAGCTGCTCATATTCATTGAAAAGCGTATGTAAATTTTGTAACCGGGTGCCATAAAGTGTTGTAAGGAGACGATGCAGGCCACCATGATCTCTGTTGTACAAATTGCGAAGCTGTCCAGTGTGAACTCGGAAGTATGTCTTGAATTACGACGTCATCCATGGCTTCTTTTACGGCGTTTATGACGATTGAAAAGATTAAACACATTAATACCGGATAGAAAATTTGAATTTAAAATGTTTCCAACATGTTGTAATCGATCATTGAGTCCATAAGCATACACAGTGGCGAGTTCTAACATCCAAAAGCGTTCGCGATCTAAGCGTCTAATGGTAACATCCTACTCAGTCTGACAACAGGTCGCTGCGTGATGCTCTCAATAGGTTGTATCCTGATATCATCTTTTGAATGACCAGGCAAGTTGAAATGCCTTGCGATAAATGTGTTTGCATGTTTCTTAATAGAAGAGCGATGATCAGAAAGTCGCTCACTGACTTTCCTTTTTGTTTCCCCAACGTACTGGTGATCGCATTTGGCGCAGCTTATAAGATACACAACATTAGTTGAGGAGCAAGAGAGGTCGCAGTCGCTAATAACGGTATATCGACGGTTGGTCAACAAACTTCTGAAGAATCTCGAGGGTTGAATGACAGCGCATGTAGCACAGCGTCGTCTATTGCACTTGTCGATGGATATAGATTTACGCGCAGGTACATTATGAGTTTCAGAACAACCATTGTATGTACCGCCCAAAGGTTGTCCTGGTAACCCGGACGACGACCCATCCGGTATGAAATTTCTTATAACAGCGTTTATTATTGTGAATTTGAGTGGCACTTGATGTTAAATTGTAATGGCCATGTATGTGCCGGGACATGGCCAAATTATAGTGGCACATGATGTTAAATAGTAATGACCATGTACGTGCCGGGACTTTATAAATAGTATCATTGCCGGCCTTGATGGTTGTGAAGCATACATCGATAATGTCATTATTTTCAGTGACACGTGGGAGGAGCATTTGAGAATTATCCACAGTTTCTTCGAAAGACTGAGCAAAGCCATGCTCACAATCAACCTTGCCAAAAGTGAGTTTGCATGTGCACGTGTGACTTTCTTAGGTTATGTTGTTGGTCAAGGCCAAATCAAGCCCATTGATGCAAAGATCAGAGCTATTTCTGACGTTCCTAGACCAGAGACCAGGAAGCAGCTAATGAGTTTTCTTGGTATGGCCTGTTACTACCGCAAGTTTTGTCAAAACTTCTCTGTTGTTGCTGAACACTGACGCAGCTGTTAAGTAAGAGAGTCAAGTTTTCATGGGATGACAAGTGTAAAATGGCATTCAACAAGTTAAAGGCTATTCTTAAGAGTCAAGTTTTCATGGGATGACAAGTGTGAAATGGCATTCAACAAGTTAAAGGCTATTCTTAAGAGTGCGCATGCTCTAGTCTTCTCAGCACCAAACTTTGACTCTCAGTTCAAGTTAGCAGTTGATGCAAGCGATTTTGCTGCTACTGGTGCTGTGCTGATGCAAGAAGACAAGAAAGGGGTGGAACATCCTTGTCGCGTTCCCAGTACCGCAGACACGAGATGTTGTGTACTGGAGTTCGCCAGGTCAACCACAGTGTAGCACAGACGAGCAGCAAGACTTAACACTTTTATTAAAATCAGGCAGCCGACTATTTACATCACTTGCGGTAAAAACTAAAAAGGAATACGGTATACGATAGTCTAAGTTTAACAAATAAAAATACTAACTTTAGTTCCGAGAAACGAAAGGAAAAACAAGTTGACCGTATGACTTACGTCTGATCTTGACTCCGGGGTTAAAGGTACTTCAAAAACTCCTAAGACTAGTAACTCCAAAATCTTCTAAGAACTCTTAACTGAAGAACGGCTACTACAACTCCCCAAAAACGTGCTTGTAGAAAAGAAATCTAAATACATGGCTCTGACGTACAGGAAATAAAAATGAACTACTCTTTGTGCGGCTAGTAAAAACAGATATTCGTAATCACGCAATTAAAGAAACAAAGCTACAAAGAAATAGGAACAAACAGTCTTTGGGCGATACTACAGTTCTTTGTATTCGTGAGAACGTGACACTCCTCGCCCAAGGATGTTCCATCCTTGCTCTCTTGAATCTCCTCCTCCTTCACTGATCAGGGGTGGAACAGGATGGATGTTCGTCAACTGCAGCAGGCACGAGTAAGACCAGCTCCTTGATTGGGCGTAGGAAGGTCTTCTTTTTGCCCTCCCTGACAATCTCCACCTGGGCTTTTCTGACTTGTCCATCTCCGCTCTTAACAGCCTCCGTTACCATGCCGATAGGCCAGTTGTTGCGATGTACCTCCTCGTCCCTCATGAGGACCACATCTCCAACGTTCAGGTTACGTTTTGACTCCTTCCACTTGGATCTGGTCTGCATGGTCTGTAAGTACTCTCGCCTCCACCTTATCCAGAACTGATCCGCGAGATACTGGACACGTCTCCAGCGGCGGCGGGCATACAGATCGACTGGAACAAAGTTGCCGGGTGGCGGACCAAGGGGACGCGTCTTCATGGTCAACAGCATTGCGGGGGACAGCGGCTGTGGTTCGTCTGTATCTGTAGGCATGGCAGCAATAGGGCGAGCATTGACAATAGCGGTCACCTCGGCCATCAACGTGACTAGTAGTTCGTGCGTTAGCTGGGGACTTCCGAGCTGCGCAAACATGGCGTCTAGCACTCGGCGGATGATGCCAATTTGTCGCTCCCATGCACCTCCAAAATGTGAAGCGTGTGGTGGGTTGAACAGCCATTCGCAACCTTGATCTCGAACGTATTTCTCCACCTTACTCTGATTCATCTCTCCCAGTGCGTCATCTAACTCTGACTTTGCTCCGATGAAATTAGTGCCGCGATCGCACCTGAGTAGCGATGCCGGACCGCGCAGGGCGAAGAATCTCCTCAGTGCGCATATGAAGGAAGTCACGTCCATGGACTCCAGTACTTCAATATGGACAGCGCGGCTGCTTAAGCAAGTGAAAACAAGTCCCCAGCGCTTGGAGTTCGAACTCCCTCCTCTTGTCTTTCGAGTGCTGACTGTCCAGGGGCCGAAGACATCAAACCCAACATTTGTAAATGGCGGCGCAACTTCTGTTCTGTCGGCTGGTAAGTCCGCCATACGCTGATCTAGGATCGGGCCTCTCAGCTTCTTGCAGACGACGCACTTGCCCAGCTCCCTCGCAACGGTTCGATGGCCTCCAATGAGCCAATATCCGGCTTGACGGATAGCTCCGTGGGTTATCTGTCGTCCCTGATGGTGGACTCTCATATGATAGTGGCGCACTACCAGGTCAGCTACGTGGTGGCTCTTAGGTAACAGCACAGGATGTTTCTCGCCGTACTCCAGATTCGCGCGTTGCAGGCGACCACCAACACGCAGTATACCGTCGTGGTCAGTAAATGGATCTAGGCGGTATATGGCTGACTTCTTAAGCGCCTGTTTTTTGTCACGAACGTGCTCACGACGGCTCTCCTCCGGGTCTGTGTCGATGCAGCACTGTATCTCCAGCTCCTTACTAAAGACCTCTCCTTGCACTGACTTCACTATCACCGTCATGGCTTGCTGTAACTCCTTTGCTGTGGGGCTCCTGAGTCTGTTTGTTTTCGTAGTTGACCGCAGCTCCCTCCTCGAGTTTGGTTTGTCCTTACGACGTTTGAACTCTTTAACCAGCACGACTAGATTAGCTATCGCGCGCTGCAGAGATGCGAGGGTTGAGAAACGTGAGAACCTTCCGGCTCCGAGGCCACAACCTTTCTTCACAACGGTAACGCTGCAGGCTATGACGTCTTTACGCACTTCGGGGTCGTGTACGTCCAGTGAGATTTCTTCTTGATCCTGCTGCGGACTGCAAGTAGGATCCCTTAAGAAGTTTGGTCCTTTCAGCCACTCCGATCCGGCCAGATTCTGGGCGTTAAGGCAACGTGTGGCGAGGTCTGCGGGGTTCTCGCTAGTGTCAACGTATCTCCATTGGCTAGGACTAGTATGCTTTCGAATGATCTGGACGCGGTTGGCAACATAAACGTAGAATCTCCGGCTTTCATTGTTGATGTAGCCAAGAATGACCTTTGAGTCCGTGTAGAATGTGACGTCATCAATCTTCATATCAATTTCTTTGTTGATTTTCGCGACTGCTTGCGTGGCTAGGACAGCAGCACATAGTTCTAGTCGAGGGATGCTAGTGGTTTGAACAGGGGCCACTTTAGATTGTCCAAAGACTAGCGATGTGCAAACTTCTCCTTTGTCATTAATTTGACGCAGATACACGGCGGCTCCGATTGCGTCCTTGCTCGCGTCCGAGAAGGCGTGGATATCTCTCCTGACAATTGTGCCGAAATCAACTGGATGATAGCAGCGAGGAACTGCAACTTTCTCTAAATCGGCCAGCGAGTTTCGCCATCGTTGCCATTGTGACAGTAGAGTGTCAGGCAGAGGATCATCCCATCCTAATGGTGCGTCATTGTTTTTCTTCCTCCCCATGATTACTAGCTGTTGCAACAACAGTCTCCCCTCCAACAGCACCGGTACAGCAAGGCCCAAAGGATCGTATATCGAATGAACTATAGAAAGTACTCCTCTTCGTGTGAACGGCTTGTCAGGTAGGGATACCTGGAAGGTGAAGGTGTCCTCTTCAAGGTACCAGTACACCCCGAGTGAACGTTGTGTTGGTAAGCTGTCGCGGTTAAATCTAGGTCGCGTACGCCTTTCCCCCTATCCTCCGTCGGGAACGCCTTCATAACCTCTACCGAATTGGATACAACCTTATGGAGTTTCAGGTTTGCTGTGGCTAGCATCGCTTGTGCTGACATAACAAGGTCGACGGCTTGTTTGGGTGATGGGCGCGAAGCTAGACCGTCGTCGACGTAGAAGTTGCGGTGGATAAACTCTGAGGCTTCTTTTCCAAACTCCTCCTCGCCGTCAGCTGCGGTTTTCCTCAGGCCGAATGTAGCTACGGCTGGGCTTGGGCCATTACCAAAGAGGTGTACTTTCATACGGTACTCGATTATGGGTTTCCCGGGCGTGTTATCTTCGAACCACAGGAAGCGCAAGAAGTCTCTGTGGTTGGGGTTCACATAGAATGAATGAAACATTTGTTCTATGTCGCACATGACAGCTGTTGTCTCCCTCCTGAAGCGAATCAGTACCCCTAGTAAACTGTTCATTGAGTCCGGGCCAGACAAAAGTTCCTTGTTGATTGACACTCCTTTGTATTCAGCTGAAGAGTCGAACACTACTCGGATCTGATCCGGCTTCTTAGGGTGGTATACACCGAAGTGCGGCAGATACCACACCTGGCCGGACTTCGACTTCACTCCTATCTCCTCTGATGGAACTGGGGAGGCGTGACCCTTGTCAATGATTTTTTGCATAAACTCCACGTAGTCTGTCTCCATTTGCGGCTTCCTCCTTAGCGTGCGGATTAGGCCATTCAAGCGACTGACCGCCTGAGTCCGGTTGCTCGGCATTTTTACAAGTTCGTGACGAAAGGGCAATGGCATCTCCCAGTTGCCCAGTTCGTTCTTGTGTACTCCGGTCTCCATGATCCCCACAAACCTTCGGTCTTCGCAGGATAGACTAACTTCGTTATCCTCTCGAGTGGTATGGAAGATATCGCTCTCGGGCTCTCGTCGCAGATCCATGATGCTCTCCTTGACCTTGAAGTGGTTCGGGCATGGCACAAGCTCATAACGTTCAGGCTCCGCTAATTTCTCCCATAGTTCTCCGCCGTTGGCTGCGTGCAGGCTAGTGCGGCACGCGAGCACGTGCGCTGGGCCTCCGGCGACGTCTAAGCACATCTGTCCGATTACTGTCCAGCCTAAGAAAAGCCTTTGCGCCCAGGGGGCTCCTTTAGGTCCGTTTATAAACTCGTGTACCTTGAGCAGCTCTGGAGCGTCTCTTCCGATAAGAAGGTGAATGTCGGCACCTTCGTCAAGGGGTGGAATCTCGCTAGTGATCTCCTTAAGGTGAGGGAATCTCCTCGTCATTTCTGGTGTAGGAATCTCACGTTTATCGTTAGGGATGCTGTCGCACTCGATAAGGGTTGGTAGGTCTGACGTCGCTCCATTCGGCGATTGTATAGTTACACCTGTCACACGCCTTCCGTACTTTATTTCGCTGCCGCCGCTGCAGGTGGTGAGATAGTACCTCTCCGGAGAACCGACTGCTCCTAGCTCGTCGGCAAGTTCGCTGCTGATCAGGGACGAATTGCTTTGTTCGTCAATGATAGCGTAGACGCGGTGAGTGACGCTAGGTTTCTCTTTACTATGCACGTCAACCAGTAGCAGTTTGCTGCACGATACGCCGCCTTCGATAGCTTTACACGTAAACGTACACTTAGCATCAACGGACTTTCCTTGCTCAACGGACTCCGCTGGTCTCTCTTTGTGAAGGAGCGCGGTGTGGCGATGATCCTTACATATGCTGCACTTTATCTCCTGCTTACACTGATTGGCTCTGTGTCCTTCGGACAGGCAGCGATAGCAGAGTCCAGCCCTAAGGAGCCATTCGGTTTTCTCCTCCAATGTCTTGGTGCCGAAGGACTTGCATTCTTCCAAGGTATGCCCTTGTCGCTCGTGATAGGAACAATGCTTTATCTCCTTTTTCTCCGCTTTCCCCTGGCACTCCGGTTCGAAATTGACGGGCTGGGTGTCAGTTTTGTGCACTCGCTTGGTTTGCATTTCAGTTGTCTGACTAGCTGGCGTTGGGGTGGCGGCCGGGGTTTGCACGATGCCTGCGAGGATGTTCGGATTGTTTTTAATCCTCGCCTGCTTCTGGACAACTTTAGAAAACAACTTAAAGCCAGGGTACTCATCTCCGTTTTTCTCCGCGTAATTTGCGATCTCCTTTTCCCATTTCCCGCGCAAGGAGGGCGGCAGTTTCCCCGCAATCGGCTGAATTGCGTTTGGAAAGTTCAGGCACGCGAGGCCCGGCAAATAGAGAAGCTGACTCTCCACATCCGCACAAAGGTCGGCAAATTCTTGCAGTTCGACGTTATCGTTCTCGGTGAACGCGGCAGTTTTGTTCATGCGCTCCAATAACGCCTTAGTTATCACGGCTGCGCTGCCAAAGCGCCTCTCTACCTCCGCCCAGAGACTGGTCAATAGTGCGCTGGGATCATGCTGCTTTCGTTTCCGATAGTTGTCAACCAACTTTTGGGCGTCTCCACTTGTAAAGCTGCGCAAATAATTGATCTCCTGAATTGGTGACACGTCAACATCCGTTATCATAGCTTTGAAAGCCGCCTTCCACGGGTGAAAAAGCGTAGGATCGCCATTGAAGATGTCGGGGTGGCATTTTGGAAGGTTTTGCCTAGCCAATCCCGCAACTATTTGTTGGTTCGCAGATGTGAATGACTCGATCAATTGACTTCCGGTGATGTTTATAGGGGTCGATGAAACAAATGGTTGACTGAACGTGTGTTGGGTGTTGTGCGCGTTGTTTTCATGCTGAGTCGCGCGCGATTTCGTGGGCGAATCGACGGATCTAAGTGGGGTGCTTTGTTGCGTGCAATTGGCTTTTGGCCGAGGAATTTCCGGTGTTGTGGTCGTGTGGACCCAGTTAAAAGTTCTTTCCTCGCTTTTCGCAATTGGGATCCCCGGTACTTCTTTTTTCTCCTCAATCTCCTCGTCCACTATTGCCTGATCGATCGCGCGAAGTTTAGCGTTAGCTACTGCGACCTTTTTCTCCGCGTTGAGAATCGCTAAGTGTTTCTCGTACTGAGCGCGTTCTTCCTCGCGACTTCTTTCAATCTCCGCTTCTCGTTTCTTGCGCTCATGTTCTTTTTCGGCGATAATCCGTTCGTAATTCGCGTTCTCACGCGCCGCTGCTACCTCGGCAAGAGCTCGCATTCTAGCCGCGCTGCTCGTTGTGGAAGCTGATGAAGCTTTACTACGGCGCGAGTGACGAGAGTGACGCGAACTTGTCTCCAACAATTTGTCGGTTTGTCTAATCTTTATTTCTTGAATTAGTGTGTACGCTTCGTCGAGAGTTAGGCTCTCGGCAGTTAGCAGCGCCTCTTCACCCCCTAAATAGTTATGTATGTCTTGCGTGTAGAGGCTTCGTAATTCGTCTAATTTTAATCTAAACTCCTCTGCTACTCCTGCGAGATCACGCAAGACTTTCTCGAAATCTGATCCGTCTTTGATCTCCCTGGCGGATCGCATGACGTCAGTTAGCATCTTCAGAAGGGCATTTGTCTCTCCACGTTTCTCTTCGACAGCATTTTCTAACGCTTTCCTAGACAAAGTTCTAATTCTCTTATCGGGATCTCGGCCGATTTTCTCCTGGCATTCGGCGGCTTCTCCTCTGTTAGACGTCTCCGCTCCTTGGCCGCTCATGTTCGGTCTATTGTTATACTACGGCTTACCTCTTTCTTTTCGTGACAACAGACTTTTTACTGTCGCGTTCCCAGTACCGCAGACACGAGATGTTGTGTACTGGAGTTCGCCAGGTCAACCACAGTGTAGCACAGACGGGCAGCAAGACTTAACACTTTTATTAAAATCAGGCAGCCGACTATTTACATCACTTGCGGTAAAAACTAAAAAGGAATACGGTATACGATAGTCTAAGTTTAACGAATAAAAATACTAACTTTAGTTCCGAGAAACGAAAGGAAAGACAAGTTGACCGTATGACTTACGTCTGATCTTGACTCCGGGGTTAAAGGTACTTCAAAAACTCCTAAGACTAGTAACTCCAAAATCTTCTAAGAACTCTTAGCTGAAGAACGGCTACTACAACTCCCCAAAAACGTGCTTGTAGAAAAGAAATCTAAATACATGGCTCTGACGTACAGGAAATAAAAATGAACTACTCTTTGTGCGGCTAGTAAAAACAGATATTCGTAATCACGCAATTAAAGAAACAAAGCTACAAAGAAATAGGAACAAACAGTCTTTGGGCGATACTACAGTTCTTTGTATTCGTGAGAACGTGACAATCCTATCTGTTACTTCTCTAAGAAGTTTAGCAAATGTCAGAAAAATTACTCCACTGTCGAAAAAGAATGTTTAGCTTTAATTCTAGCTTTGCAACATTTTGAAGTTTATGAAAGTTCTTCAAAACAGCCAGTTATTGTCTTTAGTGATCACAATCCTCGTCTTTCTTCACAATATGAAGAATAAGAACCAAAAATTGCTTAGGTGGAGTTTGTTGTTACAGGAGTACGACCTAGTCATTCAGCACATCAAGAGAAAGGACAATGTTATCGCTGACTGTCTTTCCAGAGTGTATATGGAAAATGTGGGAATTAAGCACAAAGTTTTCAGTTTTAGTTTTGCTGAGTGCGTAAAAGATTTTGGGTTCGCTCGATCGTTGAAGTTTTTCTTCGCTTCGTTTCGCTCTGTTTCTTGGATCTTGGACCTATGAAGGCCTTTTGGATCCAGGCAGATAAGCGAACTGAACTTTATAATGAACTTTATTAGTTTATAGCTGTAGTTTTGTAGCACATTGTAATTTATTTTGCCGTGCCTGTTCCTGTTACTACCACTTGTTGTGAATGTCGCCTGAGTCACCGTTTGTTACAGACACGTTCTTTATTTCGGAGCTTCGGTTTTGCGTCTGTAACACTAATTATAGCGAGACTGTGCGCTGCTCCGAGGATACAAATAGTGATACACAGGTAAAATACTGTGAAATTAAAATATTAGGGCTTTTCTAAACCGGTAGCCATTCCAATAAATTTAGTTTTAGGCTTTTAGGCTTATGCAACAATAAGGCAACATTTATCATACAATTTTCATTTCGAAAAGTCCTCGCAGCGAGTGCCAGTCGAATCTATATTTCAGCTTACTTGAATGTATCACTGGCTTTACTATATTTGCAAGTGTATAAGGCGCAGACCATTTTTTGGTGGGAGGACTGAAACATTATGAAATAAATTGTTTTTGCAGAGCCGTAAACACCAAATAAGTTGTTTGCAAGCGCGATAAACCGAAATAAATTGCTTGCAAACCCCAAAATAAATCGTTTGTAGCTGTATAAAGAACAAATGAATTGTTTGCATTAAAAAAATCTCTCCCCCTCCCCCTGCTCCACCACCCCTCCCCCACCAGAAAAAAAAATGGTACGTCCCTTGGGGGTTATAATCGTGGTCTGAGAAAGAAAGGAAAACAAGATTCTGCAACATATAAAATGCAAACTTTAAACAATATAAGGTCTCTGCTTTGACCCTCCTTTCTTTTTCTTTCTTTTATTTTATTCAATATTTGCATTTAGTTTACTTGCTGTAATTATTTGGATGCCTAAAAGTTTCACGCAAGCGGCAATCCTCTGATAATAATACCCTGATACCTCGGGTACCTTGTGGTACTAATATTGTCAAAGTCCTCGGGTGGCCCCGGTTGAGGTAGTTGCACTGTAATCTTTTCGAATATAGTTATCGCATCCTCTCCAAATTTAGTTGACTCGAATAAGTATACTAAGTTGAGTGTTCCTTCAAAGGTGTGAAACGCAAGTTAATTTTAATATGTTTTGAATTGGAGATTCAAGAAAATTAATACATTTGCACCCATTTAATCGCTTTTTGAAAACATGCGAAAGTAACCTGTCTTCGCTGGCTTTTATTTCCCAAGTCCAGTCCTAAACGATTTAAATTTCTATTGAATTCTGCTAAACAAGTGTTAGCTTGCATAGAAATATAAAAATACTTTGCGTTTTTTTGCCTGCCTTTAGCACAGCGACAACGTTTCGTGCTTTTGTGAATAATTATACAACGTACATTATGCAAATTAGGTTGTTGGACAATTCAGAGTGCTTTAAGAACGTGTCCACATGAAATCCATGCAATATCAAAATTTGAGTTTACATGGTACCCTCCAGAATTTGATAATATTTTGTGTACATACTGGTATTGGTCCAACTTAAAAGCCTGCCAAATATTATTCCGAAAGTCCGAACAGTTCACGAGATCGATACAGTGGTTCGAGTGAAATGACACACAATTTTAAGTAAAATCATGGTAAATTCGCCCGTGAAGTTTACAGCTTGCTGAGAGACGATTGGGTGGAGATATAATAATGAATCTTTGCCAGTTTAAAATGAATAGGAATAATAATTAATAATTTCTTGCTGCGTTTGATGGTTTCCGAGCAGTGAGCTCGTCAATTTATGCAATTTTCGATTCTGGCCAAGGCCTTTGCCGCTTTGACTGTTACGAGCTCTAAAAAATACAAATTACCGCATTTTCAAAAACTAAAGTCTGGGCAAAGTTTGAGGGAAAACCTTTTTCCGACCCGAAATGCGGTGGACCGCTTTTACAGACACTGTTTCTTAATTTGGTTCTTTTCAGTTCTTGCAGAATATGGTTAAAAAGCAATTGTTAATTTTTAACTTTGGACAACAACGTAGTTTTAAAACATTTTCTGTAGAGCAACCTGCATCAAACATGGATTTTTTTCTGCGCGTATTCCGGTATGACCGTTCCTCTTTCCTTAAACATCAAATCGAGGCTCCACTGAAAGGCGCTTGTTTAACAACATTTCAACATTTATTTGTACCCTTCACATTCTCATTGCCACGAATTACCACCTTATTACCCACGATCTGCTCCCGTACGGCCTCGTGGTTCAAGCGGTAGAGCGACGGAAGGTCTAATCCGGAGGTCGTGGGTTCGAAACCCACCGAGGTCAAAGATTTTTTTCTTTCCCTCGTGTGGTCCCTCATTTCCTTACTAGGGCTAACGCTCAGTACAGGGAAATTTATGGGTTTACCTTAGCACTATAATTTACACACAGAGTTAATTCTCTGAGTCCTTGCTTGTTTAACAGCTTTGGCTGAGCTTTTCATCTCAGCAAACAATGAATTAAAAAAAATTGCCCCTTTTTAGTTTGGAAAGGGTACAATAAACATGCCAACGCTTTGCAGATTTTGTCAGTAAAAAGTTTTATTTCCTATTCGGCGATGAACGAAGATGCTGTGACATGTCACATATGACGAGGGAATAGGTCACGTGACTTCTTTACAAAGCAGTGGTGTTTTTTGTCAAACTTGACTTTCAAAGAGTCTTACGAGATATCCGGGTTAATTTAATTTTCTATCAATAAAATTTCTCTGAAGATATTGAGTCGCAATTTTCAGCCTCGTTCTCACGTTGCTGACTCACAAAAACACAGCTGTATCTCAAAGCGTATACCACAATTCGAAACCACAAACTACCTTGCGAAAAAGATGAGGCTTTAATCCATTGACTGAATTTGACGTCAAACCTTTTCAATACTTTCGGGTTGTGCGAAGCGTCAGAGTTTGAGACCCTTGCTCCCGAACTACTCCCTTTAACTCGGTCTGAATAGGGTTTAGTTATCACCAGTGGTGTTTATTTTTACAAAAGCAAGTCAAAATTTAAAACTGCTTGAACAGTGATATGCTACGAACCGTCTTAAAATATCAGTTACTAATAAAATCTCACCAGTTGGGCAGTTTCCTTTCTTAAAAACGCAGTATTGTCCCTTAGGCCAAGACAATAAGGTTGTATGGCTCTGTGTTTTAATGCAAAACTTCTGTTGCATGTTATTCTTCCAAACAGCACCAGCTAAATCATAAGGACTCGACCATCTATTGCTTGAATAAGTATCCTCGGTGTCATGTGTACGAGTGCCTTCGAGCCATGTAAATCCAGACCCGTGGGGACATCCTGACTTTGGCATGGGAAGACCGTAGGTACCTTTAGGCCACGTGGGAAGAATGTGGATTTCGGGATCACGAGAATTGGGAACATCGAAGCACGATACCTAGGTAGAGAACATAAAACAAGTTTTTATTTTTTTCACATACACCCAGCAGTCACAAAAAGGAAAAGTGCAAAAACCTGTTCTTAAACATAGGTTTTGTGCATGCTTTACAGATTATTAAAATTCGGCGAGAATGTACTTTCTATGTCTAATTAATTACTATTGGCCTTTTATCAGTTTTCGTTTTTACATGTTTCATTTTCCTATGACGACGTTATTGCAATTATGTGTATCACGTGCGCAAAATAAGCACAGACGGGAAGTTGGTGAGTATTTCATCATTTCATCTTGAAAAGTTTTTTTTTCTTGTTATTTCATAACAAATTTCCCTTTATCCTTTGTTAGGGACGGACCATTATTTTTTTGACGGGGGGAGGGGGAGGGGGGGGGTTTGGAAAATTTTGAAATAAATTGTTTGCAGAGGCTATAAACACTAAAATAAATTGTATGCAAGCAAAAAATAAAGAAAATTTTCCAACCCTCCCCGTCAAAAAAATAATGGTCCGTCCCTTAATGTCACTAAGGTAATTAATTCCTACTCACGAGTGGTTGTATCTAATTTACATGTGAATGTGAATTTCACAAGTTGTTTACTACATTCGCGTCCGTGTTGTATCGGCACTATACACTATATATTACATACATTTTGCGGTGTTTCAAATAGCTGTACAATTAGCTGTCTCTAAAAATATGTATTGCATCAAACGGCATCTTTTCATGTACTTTTGATCTTAAATAATAATCACTAAAATATGATAATGCAAAGGCTGAAGGGAAAACTTCAAGCCTTTCACTAACGGGTGCTAACTCCAGAGAGAGCTTCTCGCAAACTGAACGCCTAAAAAAAATTAACACTGACCTTCAATGAGCCATAGTAGGTAGATCCTTTCTTCTTTTTGAAGTCTTTCGGCTTCATCTTTCGTGTTTTGTTGTTCAGTTCGCAAATGTGTTTTGTGTTATCAGCACCGGGGTGCACATTAAATGACTTGCAGCTGTTATTTCCGAGGCATTTCTGCTGACATTCAAACTCGTCAACAACAACGGTTGTGCTCATAACATGGCCAAGTAAAGCATGACCTGAAACGTGAAAAATAAAGAATTACCAGTTTTAAAAGGATGATCGAAAATCATATAAGCCAAAACAGTTTAAACTATTTTTTAGCATATCATTCCTATAAAAAACGTATGGACTACAGTTACGTCTATTAATTCACAACATATATATAAGCCAAAAAAAGAAGATACACCTACCGATTTTCATTTCAAAAACGCTTGCACAGTGGTTTGTGTTTGTCATTACAAATAATACTCCCAGAACAAGGTTGAAAGCCACAAATGCCAACCTAGTTAGCCACAAAACGGCGGCCATCGGTACAAAGACCTATCGTTCAAGCTGTGTTTGTTGTTTGTATGGAACCCGCTCTAGGGGTATTTAGGGACCGATCTTTAATTACGCCCTAGGGGGGTAATTTGCTATCATTGACGTTTTGTAAGTTGCACAACCCTCTAAAGTATCCCTGATGAGAACGAGACAACTAGAAGACGTAATATACTGGGAAATTACAAAAACGTTTTCAGCTGAAGGAATGAAGGAAGGAAGGCAGGCAGGAAGGAAGGAAGGAAGGAAGGAAGGAAGGAAGGAAGGAAGGAATGAGTGAATATTTGCATATGTTGTGGTGCAATTTTGTCCTTGGTGCAAATATTATTTTCCTTTGTTTGGGGTATGGTAATGTATGATAATGTATGATAATGAGTTTTTAACAAAGGAAAAGAAAATTTGCACCAAAGATAAAATTGCACCACAACACATATTTGTCCCCTTGTATTAAAAACGACCAAATCATTTAAGATCTATTCTGCAGCACTGAAATCTTCACAATGATGTTCCCTCACAGACTTTGAAATAGGTTTTGTGACCAAAGCCAGGCAAAAGAAAGAAATCAACCTTTATTTCAATTCTCCTTGAATCCCCTGTGTTTTCTTTATAAAGCCCCTCTGGGGGGCGCTTTAATCTTAGGTCTCACAAAAGGTAAATTTATTAAAAATTAATTAATATGGAGCGAATTTATTAATAATCTCTATTCGCAGTGCCGTGTCTGCATATAATTAAGAAAATTAAAAACTGATAAATTATTTAATTCTTAAGCGTTTGTGTATTATATTTATAGTACTGTTTACACAAACTGCAAAATGACGTGTTGGTGTGCTCCCATTATAAGCTGTCATTCTGTGCGTGGGATGAATTTCATTTCGAATTTTCCCCAACTGGAGCCATGCATCTGGATCCGGAAGGACTTATTTTGCCTGGGACATTAATACAGGAAAAGCATGCAATGACAATTCTAAAGTGCGAGCTCGACAAGACTGAAGGAAACTGATACCATTGCTATGTTAACAATGCAACATGTTTCCGTTAACATGGTTCCAATTTCACTGTTCACAATTTTTTCACGTCTGAAATCATCCTTCATTCAACTTCAGCTTCGAGGCCCGCGTTTCGTCTCTGAGGTGTCAGTAATGCCCATCACATTCCGTGAACAAGTTTTAGCAACAAGCTAGCTCTTGAACTGATAGTAACAAATAAGAAGACAGGCATATCAAGGGACGCGTCATACAATAAAATGTTAAGGGACGGAAGGGATCAGACGTCGCAGAATAAGTCTTAAATCTTTTCAGCCACCACGTGATGACCAAGTCAGCAAATTGAAGTTGTTTCGTTTCCTGTGTACTTTCTGTGTAGAGCAAAAACGTTTGCCTGTTAATGAGTTGAATACGGTCGTCAACATTAACTAAGTAAAGTGATCCCTGACGGTCACCTGTTAATTTGAAGTTGTTGAATCTCTCTTAACCCTATTCAGACTGGGGGGGGGGGGGGGGCTTTTCGAACCCCCCCTCCAGTAAAATTGTGATAACTCTTATACCGAAATAGCTATGAGGCTGGAATTTTCTGACTTTTCCTAGAATTTATCTAGAGACATTTTGGTATCCATAACATATCAGTGTGATTAACGATGTTGCCATGGCAACCGGTTTTTGACACATAGGTTTTCAAAATATTAAAATATGGTGAATTGTTTATTTTAAGATCTTGTTCTTTGACTTATACAGCATTTTCTTGTTAGAATAATTTTTTCTTGGGACTAGTTCTTGAAAGATATCAAAAAATTTTAACATCAAATATTTGGGGGGAGGGGGAGGTAAATCTTTGCTCTCTTTTACTTATAGACAAATATTTTGTACTATTTATTAAATATCGTTTCTAAGTACATTGTTTGGATAATAAACATTAGTTTGATACGTGTTTTATACATTCTGATGTTTTTCTCTTTTAGATATTTTTTAAATTTTAATTTAAACAAAAAAAAAAGGAAATCCAAGATGGCGGATCCAAGATGGCGGATCCAAGATGGCGGATCCAAGATGGCGGACAATAATTTCAAAATTATAGTTTTATCGCTTTTTTTGCTTTTTCTCGCTTTACAAGTGTGTCTTTGTTTGTATTTATTATGTTTTAATATTAAAGAGATGATTTTACAGTTATATTTGATATTTTAAGTGTCTGGATGGAAAAATATCAAAGAAACGTCGGAAAAACAAAAATGACGTCATTGTGACGTCATAGTTGGGTGTGAGGTTTCCTTGTATGGAGGTGAACATTGTGTGAAAATTTCATGGTCCTAGCCTTACTGGTTCCAGAGATATAAAGGGGGTCCGAGGAGCCCCCCCCCCCCCCCCCCCCCAGTCACAGATTGCCAAAAAAAAGCCTAGTCTGGAGAGGGTTAAATTTGGCAAGCAACATTGCCTCGATGCATTCCGTTTATTAATTAAAGAATACAAACTGAACGTGAGAAAAATATATGTCAGCTTTCTTGAAGTCACTCTTTTGAAAGCTTTGCCAATACATTTTGCGGTTTTCTGTGTATTTTGATCATATTGGCGTGTGCTGCGGGTTATAATAAATATGTCTTACAAAACTAGTGCTTGAGCATGATTCCTGACCGTGGTCACCTGTTAATTTGGGGCATTTTGATAGTAAGTCGTGGTTGAATCTCTGTTACATTTGGCAAGCAACTGAGGTCTAGTTTCACACAGCGTTGGTTTCTACATATGCCGTCCTTTGTTAAAAAGAAAAGAGAAATACAATTTATAGCAGGCTTGCTAGTTGACATCAAGCTGAACGTAACTAAACAAAATGAGAAAAAAAAAACATCCCTGACGGTCACATTTAGTTCCATTTGAAAGGGAAGTTTGCAACGGGCCTAGTTCAGTCTATATCAGTGTTATATGTCAAATAGATGTCGGTTTTCCAAAATATGGTTACCGATAAGAAGGTTTGCTACATTAATTGCTGCAAAATTTGAAAGAGTACGCCGTATGTACACATTTATACATTTATTTCTCTTAAACAGGAAACTGGAATGGCAATTATACTGGGTTACCTGCTAACAAGCTAAATTAAAACATCAAACCAAACTAAATAAAGTGAGCAAAACAATCATCTCTGCCGGTCACCTGTTAATTTGGCACACTAATTAAAATAAAGTTGTTCTTCAATGTTCCTGAATATTCTCTTTTCCAAAAGTTACCTAAGTGGAGTTGTTATGTTATAAAATGAGTAATTATTTTAATTCTTAGTGGTTATTAGTATAGAGCCCTCAAAAACGCGAGAGAAAAACCTTTGGTTATCAGAGCTTGCTTAGACGCTTTGGCGGTAATAAAATGCCAAGGCAAATACAGATTAATATCTTTCACAGCTAACACAGAAATGGTTGGTAAGGACCGGGCCCTTCTCTAATTTTGCGAAGTTCCACCAACTGCACATTAAATATCTTAATTTTAGGAATTATCAAACTGAGCGCTGATTACAGTTCTATTTAATTTTTTTGCGCAGCGAAATTAAACACAAGAAGCTCTTCCCGTTAAAAATTGTACCAACTGTTTTATGGCATAACCTCTTTCTAGTAGCTGACTCTATTTCCATACACCGTTTATATAAGAAAAAAAAACCTGTCCCTTACTCGACAAGTAGAAAGCGAACTAATACTAGTCCACCAACAAATGGTGGAATGAGTTAGTTCATACTAATCGTTCTGTAAGATGTAAGAAACTAAGCCAGGTAACTATTTTCAACAATAGTTCAGTATCTCTTTACTCTTTGTTTTAAATGTTCAAAATACGTAAGGCGTTCGTTATTGAGTTTCCTTTTAATGACTGGAAGAGACCAAGCAGTTTAATTAGGATGTTGAAATCACCAAGGCATGAGAATCTGTGAAATGGAGGTAAGGAATATATTCATGTTGGTCTTTCTGGGGTGTGGGCGGGGTGTTTGTATTATAGATGTGTCCGAAAGTAGGGATTTCGCTGTATGAGGAAACTTGCGGGACAAGCTAACAATGAATTCAGTTCCAGTACATTTTCAATACAATTTATTGTTTTATCCATGAGTTAATACAGTTAGTGCCTACCGCGCAACATGCTTTCAAAGTTATTAATTTACATTTCTGTAGATTTCGGTTATAAAACTTGTTATGACTCACATTAACTATAGTAATACTGTGGAACCTCTACTACCTTAGGACATCTTCATCTCCATCTATAGCTACATTTTATTGAGTCGATAAAAATCCTTGCAGACAGCACATATATTCAAGAACCGTGCAAAATAACTTTAATCTAAATTACAAATATCAAACTAAATCTAAGGAGATTTTAAAATTAATTAGCTAAATAATCAATAACCTTACATAGACTTAAGGTGGCTCCAAGTAGTTGTTTTTGGGTCACACTGCCCTTTTTTGAATGCGCTTATACATAATCTTACTTTGGCTCAATAAATTTGAATTCGATACCACATGTTAGGCTTGGATGAAAGTTTGGGATGATGCTCTTTTTATGCTAAATGGCGTTTCCATAGCAACGGTAAACAAATATGGCGAAAAACAGCTTTTCCAAAATATCTTTTGATTTTGGGGCTACCCGCGACAAGCGAATAAATGCGCTATAATCTACACAGTGTAGCACACTAAATGGGAAAATTTCAAACAAATTAACCTGTTCGATTTTGAATAATTCGCTAAAACATTTTGAACACGTGTTTTTTTTTTTTTATTTCATGTTAAAACATTCCATAGATTTCACAAATATCAAATTACCACAGAAACTTCCTCAGACTAAAATTATTACTCCCTGCAAATAGCTCTGACTAATTCCTCGGCCATAAAGAGATCGAGCTTTTCATTCAAATGCAGTTTAAAAAGAGTGAAAACGTCAAGCATTTTCCCGATAAAGTGGATTTTTTAGTAAAATTCAAGATGGCGGCCATATTGTCGGCCATTTTGGATGACGTTTCGGACCCCTAGCAGCGCTACAACCAATAACATTTACCTTATCTTGTAGAGCACATCACAGGCTATATATTAGATGCGAAACATTTTCGAAATATTGTAACACCGCACCCCCACCACCCCCCCTCCTCCCCCCTCCCCTTGTACCACGGTGGGGGTATAAGTTTGCGTGTAAGTCCGAGAGTTAACAAAACGGCAGTTTAAACGTTTCGCGGAACCTGAAACGTTGCCTGACACTAACGATAATAATAGCAGTAATGAAGTTTGATCCTTGTTGCGCGCATGGCTCCGTAAGGTATGGAACCTGAAGCGCTGTCTGTATTGTTATCATCTTCAGTGTCCCATACAAAATACTCGTCTCTCATATTCATGCCCTGGACATACTGGCACAGAGAGCAGACCCTAAACAAGACGAAGGGGGAGTCGGTGGGGAGAATAATGGCATCGGTTACGAATCCATCTGAGCGGCAGCAGAAGAAGATTTTGGTGTCTCGACCATAGTCGCCATCTGGCAATGTCCCGCTGTCACTGTTTGAGTTTCTGTAATTCTCGTCATCCCAGAAGATCCATCCTTCAGTTAAACCTGTTTGACACAATGGAATGAAATATAGTAAATGGAACAAGTTACTCTTTCATGTGAGGCTGTTACATACAAACTTATACTGGTTTATGACTGACCTTATTCACTCCCAATAAGCAGTTTATTACAAAGTATACTGATCATAAACAAGCAAATCATATCAAAGCGCCCCAAATCAATAACTTTTGGACGACTACACGCAAACTTATAAACGCCCTGGTTTAAGGAGGTGGTTGCAACTTTAAAAGTAATCAAAAGCAGAAGATTCAAGGAAAATATCAATTTGCCATTTGAACGGTTATTTAAGCAAGATATTCAAACTTTGAGTAAACTTATCTGTCAAAGATGGCTGCCATGGAAAAGCTTCATATCACAAACAAACATCATAATGATTCGCAATAAATGTCAGAAAAACTTACACAGTTTGGGGAATATTGCTTAAATGCTTTAGAAGTTGTAAACGTTAAAGGTCAGCGCGGGTCAGCGCGGGCACGTCTGGTAGCACCCCTTCCCCAACCCCCCCCCCCCCCCCCACCCCACTCTCTCCCTTTCACTCTGTCTGAATAGGGTTTAATTATCACCAGTGGTGTTTACTGCAAAACAAGTCAAAATTTGGAAGTATTAAAGTATTAATTTTGATGACCCTTCATCAGTTACTAGCTAGTAATAAAAACTTACCGGTAGGACAGTTCCATTTCTTAAAGACGCAGTATTGTCCCTTAGGCCAAGACAATTCGGTCGTTTGGCTCTGTGTTTTAATGCAAAACTTCTGTTCCATGTTGTTTATATGAGTATGACCAGCTAGATCATAGGGACTCGACCAACTATTATTTGCATTCGGCGGATCCTCGGTGTCCTGATAACGAGTGCCTTCGAGCCATGTAAATCCAGACCCTTGGGGACATCCTAACTTTGGCATGGGAAGACCGTAGGTACCTTTAGGCCATGCAGGAGGAATGTGGCTTTCGGGATCACGAGAATTGGAAACATCAAAGCACGAAACCTAGGTAGAGAACATTAAACATTCTTTCTTTTGCACATATCACTTGATATATCACCTGATATATGACGGGAAGTTGGTACGCATTAAATCATTTAATCATAATGTCATTATAACAAATGTTCCTTCCTTTATCCTTTGTTAATATCACTAAGGTAATAAATTCCTATTTTGGCATTTTCTATCAATTTTCTTTTTGACAGCGTTTATGCAATTAGGTGTATACATACATACATAGATATATAATTTGTTTATATACATTGTCCATTGTTAAGGGGGGCGTAAGGGGGATCCGAAAACCGCAAAACCGCGCAGAAAAACGTAAATAAACCGCAATACCGCATCCAAAATTTACCAAATTTATGAAAACCGCAAACCGCTGAGTCTTATAAACCGCAATACCGCGTGTCCAAAATTTTTTTTCCGTAAAACCGCACCAAAAATAACGCAAAACCGCATCACCGCAAACCCTTACGCCCCCCTCATTGTTATTCAGATTAGTCAATCATTTAACAAATAACTTTCTTATTTCTCCGGTCATCGCCACATCTATATATTAATACATTTGCGGTGGTTCAAATGTTTTTCAAATTGCTCTGTGTTTATAAAAATCACTAAAATACGATAACGCAAATGAAGGCCGGAAATATCGAAACCATTCACCTTTCACTAGCGGGTGCTAACTGCAGAGCGAGCTTCGCAAAAACTGAACGTCTAAAAAAGACTAACACTGACCTTCACTAGGCCATAGTAGGTAGCTACTTTCTTCTTTTTGAAGTCACTCGGTCTCATCTTTCGTGTTTTGTTATTCAGTTCGCAAATGTGTTTTGTGTTATCAGCACCGGGATGAACATTAAATGACTTGCAGCTGTTATTTCCGAGGCATTTCTGCTGACATTCAAACTCGTCAACAACAACGGTTGTACTCATAACATGGCCAAGTAAAGCATGATCTGAAACGTCAGAAATGAAGAATTGTTAGTTTTTAAAGGATGGTCGAAAATGATTTATGCCAAACATAAATGTACAAAACAGTTTAAACCTTTATTGGCAAATTATCCTAAAGAAAACCGAAGTATTAACCAAGTTACGTCTATGAAGTCATAAAATATATGTAAGTCGAACAAAGAAGACTGAGTTTCGCAAGAGAAAAAGCAAGACGAAAACTACTTTAACTCGCAAGAATTCACCTACCGACTTTCATTTCAAAAACTCTTGCACAGTGGTCTGTGTTTGTCGTGACAAATAAAACTCCCAGAAGAACGTCGAAAGCCACCAAGGCCAACCTAGTTAGCCACAAAACGGCGGCCATCGGTGCAAACTATCGTTCAAGTTGCGTTTGTTGTTAGCAGTCGGAGCCTAAGTGTAGTTAACGATCTAATATTATATTGTTCATAATTTTGGCTGTAATCCATTTGCTAAGTGGCCAGTATCTGCATGAGTCCTGCATGATTGGTCTAATGTCAACCGTTTAAAATTGACATTTCACTGAAGAAGGGCTAAGCCCGAAACGTCTGAAACATTTCAAATTTTCGGCACCTTTCAAGAATAACATTTTCCATTATTTATTGTGTCACAAGTGCCAAGTGGGCCAAGTGTGCCAAGTGGGCGGCACGGTGGTGTAGTGGTTAGCGCGTCGGACTTTCAACCTGAAGGTCGGTGGTTCGAAGCCTGGTCTCTGCCGTCGTGTTGTTTCCTTAGACAAGAAACTTTACTCCACACTGTCTCTCTCCACCCAGGTGTATAAATGGGTACCGGCGATAAAATACTGGGGGTAACCCTGCGATGGACTAGCATCCCATCCAGGGGGGAGTAGCAATATTCCTAGTCGCTTCATGCTATAGAAACCGGGTTTAAGCTCCGGCCGTTATGAGCCTTCTGGCTCGGGTGCGCGACTTTACTAAGTGCCACGCAGTTTTTTGAACTTTTTTGTTTAACTGTTTTGCCTTGGTCTAAGCATGTTCTCTGTTCTTCCGTTTCATGCCTTTTAAGCTAAATCAATACAAAGATCCATTTTCTAAGTGCATCTTATATGACTTATCGTGTATTATCTAACGTTTGCCTCGTCTTTGTGATACACGTACTGCCAGAATTTAAACTGTGAGTGGCAGATAAACTCTTTGAAAATCATGAATAGCTGTTGTACCCCTGCAATTGGTCATTTATTCTTCTCTTTCTGTCCTCGACCGGTTTAACACTGAGCAAGGATACATTTCCTTGCACAACCGAGACGGCAGAATTTGTGAAGGACGTCGTTTTGAAAACCAGTGCGCGTTATCTCAGGCCAGTAGAAACATTATTCAGCGTCGAGTTGTCAGGAGAAAGCTAAGACCGTTGAATTATTGATGGCTACCAAAATTCTCGTTCTTTGAATAAATTAACAATGACTTATTTTTGTATTTGACTCATCGAAATCGTCCAAGGACACCGCTATCTTTATATCTTTACCAAGAGAGAAAAACGGAGTGTCGTATTTTCAAACCCGGGCCGTCAAACTATGAACATGTGAACTGTCGTCGTTCTCAGTCGGCCGGGCGCAAGAATTTCCCGCGTAAAAATTCAAAGCAAACCATTGCAACAACCCGGTGTCACGATAAAAATTTCGAGAACGAAAGAATAACGTATAAACGGTGATAAGGGTTTATTTAACCTGCGACCATGCGCACTTTTTTATCAAGAGACGCGGGGAGGGGGGAAAGGTAGGGAGGGGAACCTGCTATATTCATTTGACGACCCGCCTGCCGCCCTAAAATTAAAAAAAATTGTCAACCGACAGCGATGTTATCGAAAAATGCAGTCAATCAGACTTCACTGGATCCTTGGAATAGTTCGATGTTATCGAAAAATTTTGCTAATCTGATTTTACTGGATATCGCGTTGCTTGTTGTTTTTAGTTGGCGTTTGGCAGATTAAAGTCTGCTGCTAGTAAAAATGTTTGGTTTATAATTTTCGAACGGTAAAACATGGCAACGGTTGAAACGTCGCCAACGAAATATTTGCCCAAGCACTACTCCTTTTGCGAATAACTTGTTTAACCGTAGTTGCACTGTGGAAAAACTGCGCACTGAAAATGACAGCTGAAAGCATAATTTTATCAGATTGGATAAGAGCGTCTTCTCGCAAACAAATCATGATTCGTCTAATACATTCTCTATGCTTGCCCTTTAAGGATTTACGAATGAAATCTCGAGGGGAAAGGACGAGGGGGCGAAAGAGAAGGGGGGGGGGGGAGGGGGGAGAGGAGCAGCCTTTCGAATTCCACCCCAGACCGCCCAAGAGCCAAATTGTTATTATCGTAACTCTGGCAGCGATTAGTATATATCCATTACCGCGACTTACATTCTTAATTCTCTCCACCTGCTCCTTACTGATATCTTAGTTCAGTAAAACTTAAACTGCGGTTTAAGAAAACTAATGGAACTTTCCCTTCCGGGGTTCGCTGTATGAAGAAACATGAAAGACCAGCTGCTTACAATGAATTAAGTTCGAGCACACTTTTAATACAATTTATTGTTTTATCCATGAGTCAATACAGTTAGTGCTTACCATACAACATGTTTTCAAAGTTATTAATTTACATTTCCGTAGATTCCGGTTATCAAACGTAATGTTATGACTCACATTAACTATAGTAATACAGTGGATTCCCTAGTTTAGGACACTAATTTTATTGAGTCGATAAAAATCCTTGCAGACAGCACAACAACCGTACAAATCATGATCAGTTTTAATCTTAATTACAAATGAAATAAAATAATGATAATAGGCCATACGCTACTGTGATTGTATGTTTTAACTCTCAAGCTTTCGTCGGACACCGACATCGTCAGGAGAAAACTGAAAGAATTTACATAAATGCGAAGCAATATAAAGACTAGCGTGGATACGATGTAACACCTAAACAAGAACAAAAACACTTAAACAAAGAATTCAGACTGACAAAAGATTCAAAACAAAATATTCAAAATAAAAGGTCCCTCAGTTCTGTGCATTCGTCACGAGAGTTTATTTTGGGTTTTTTGTTTCGAATATGTGCAGCCTCTAAGAGTCTTAGATTTACGGGGTCGTTGTTTCGGCCGATGATCTTGACAGAAAAACATGTGCGGCCACGTTGGCAGTCCTGCAGGTGCCTGTAGAAGGATGATGAATCAGAGTTAAGATGTTCTCTGACTCTGTCATGCAGCGGTCTAATGCTGCTGCCAATGTAAGTCAGTTTACATTCTTCGCACTCGAGTTGGTAGACTGTGTTTTTGGTGAGGCACAAATTGTTTTCTCCGCGGATGAGACAACCGTTTCTAGTGCATTGTTGTTTGGCTGGTTTGGATTTCAATACTTGTCTTAGCGTAGTTGACTTGTGTGCTAGCCGGACGGGGAGGTTTTCTTTCTTGAAAAACCGGCGTATTCTATGGTTAAGGTCGTCATTGATAAATGGTATTCTGAAGTAAAGGTACTCGTCATTGGCATTGTTTGTCTGATGTTGCCGATGTGCGTTTACAGGTTGTATGTACGTTTCCCTGATAGTCTCATTTGAGTACCCGTTGAGGGACAGGACGTTATCGAATTCGATGTTGTGTGCGATTCTTGCATCTGAGGTGGTGCAGCGTTGGTTTATGCGCCGTCTCTCGTTGATTATGAAGTGGCGCTTGCACTTGCTTGGTAGGGCTGATTGATGATGTACAAACATCGGTTTTTTTGCGCTCTTTTTGTAGAATTCAAATGAGTGCGCACCCTGGTTGGTTATAGTGACCGACACGTCCAGTAGAGACAGGGTGTGTCCATTGGGCGTGGCGGTGGGCTTTTCGATTTCGAACTCAATTTTGTCATGCTGGGCATTCATTAGTTGTTGGAACTCCATCGCTTGTTCTTCGTTGGTCGTCTGAAAGTAGACATCATCTACGTACCGGCGGTAGTTAGAGATAGACCTTGCGGAGGCTAAAGCTATGGTCTCTAGTCTATCCATAAAGAGGATGGCTAGGATAGCTGACGTACTAGCTCCCATGGGGAGGCCGTCGGTCTGTCGATAGATTTGGCCTTGGAATTCAAAGTACATGTTCTCTAAGGTGACTGTGAGTAGATCTTTAATGTCATCTCTGCTAAGGGACATCATTTGGTGGCTGATTCTCTGGGTGGCGTTGTCTATGGCTTCTTTGGTAGGTATAGAGGTGTATAGGGCTACTACGTCTAGACTGCACGGGTAATTGTGTTCCGAGCTGTCTGAGTTCTGGATTTGCTCAATCAACTGGAGGCTGTTGTCTAGGTGCGCCGAGACGTTGCGGAGGAGCGGCCTGAGTAGATGGGACAAAAGCCACGCTATACGATGTGTGGGGCCATTGCTGTTGGACACGATCGGTCTGATCTTGAGGCCTTGGTCGAGTTTGTGAGTCTTGATTAGGTGGTAAAACCTGGGCATGTCTGTGTTAGACGATATGAAGCTTTTTCTGACGCGTGTAGGTATGTCGTTTCGCGCGCAAATTTTCTTCCAGGTGGTATTGATCTTGCCCTCGATGGTTTTGGCGGTCATGCGCGGGATGCGTTTGTACTTTTCGGAGTTGCTGAGGTGCTCTATGGCTACGTCAATGTATCGTTTCTCATCGATGACACAGAATTCGGTGCCTTTGTCGCTAGGGAGGTAAATATTAGGTTTAGTCTTGAGCTGGTTGATAGTAGCGGTCTCTTTGGGGTCTATGTTGGACCACTTGGTCGATGGTTTGACTGTTTTGATGATCCCTTGTAGTTTGCTGTGTATCCTCTTAAGCTTATCCTCAAGGACCTCATAAACTGCGTCGGGCTTTTTAATGTCTCTGGACTTAGGGTAGGTGATGAAGTCTTGTTTATGTGGTTGTTGATTTCTAAGGCGGGTTTCACGCCAGCGTATTTGGTTCGCCAATCTGTAGAACGACACGTTAATGTCGGTTATGGTGTTTCTGTTCACCGCTGTTGTTAGGCTGAACTTGGGACCTTTTGCCAGGAGATGCATTTCTTCGTCGTTGAGGCTTTTGGTAAGATCGGTGACTTGATCTGCAGGGGAGTATTTGTTGGATGCATCGCGTTGTGCTCCGTTGTCGTTGTTAGGGCGTTTTGCCATGAGCGATTTGATTTGATTATCGTGTCGCCTCTTGTAATAGTGGTTCGAATGAAGTAGGACTGCTTTTAAAGCGTTCTGTATTCGGTTGTGTGAAACGTCGGCTGTTGACATTGCAGTTTTAAGTTGTTGCTGTACTCGATGAAGGTGTGCTATCTTTCTTTGTAGGTAATGTTTGCTCTTGTTCAGAATGAATTGCTTCGTTCTGAAATCTGTTGTATTGCAGAAAGGAACCCTGATGTTATCTATCGTAGGTGGAAACACGCGTAGGGAAGAACATCTTCGCAGGAAATTGAGTCTTTGTTTGTTCGCTGCTAGTTGTTGGATGTTAGTAAAAATCTTTCTGAAGGAGACGTGATCCGCTTGGCCCAAGCGTAAGATGATGTCTACTTTCAGACGACCAACGAAGAACAAGCGATGGAGTTCCAACAACTAATGAATGCCCAGCATGACAAAATTGAGTTCGAAATCGAAAAGCCCACCGCCACGCCCAATGGACACACCCTGTCTCTACTGGACGTGTCGGTCACTATAACCAACCAGGGTGCGCACTCATTTGAATTCTACAAAAAGAGCGCAAAAAAACCGATGTTTGTACATCATCAATCAGCCCTACCAAGCAAGTGCAAGCGCCACTTCATAATCAACGAGAGACGGCGCATAAACCAACGCTGCACCACCTCAGATGCAAGAATCGCACACAACATCGAATTCGATAACGTCCTGTCCCTCAACGGGTACTCAAATGAGACTATCAGGGAAACGTACATACAACCTGTAAACGCACATCGGCAACATCAGACAAACAATGCCAATGACGAGTACCTTTACTTCAGAATACCATTTATCAATGACGACCTTAACCATAGAATACGCCGGATTTTCAAGAAAGAAAACCTCCCCGTCCGGCTAGCACACAAGTCAACTACGCTAAGACAAGTATTGAAATCCAAACCAGCCAAACAACAATGCACTAGAAACGGTTGTCTCATCCGCGGAGAAAACAATTTGTGCCTCACCAAAAACACAGTCTACCAACTCGAGTGCGAAGAATGTAAACTGACTTACATTGGCAGCAGCATTAGACCGCTGCATGACAGAGTCAGAGAACATCTTAACTCTGATTCATCATCCTTCTACAGGCACCTGCAGGACTGCCAACGTGGCCGCACATGTTTTTCTGTCAAGATCATCGGCCGAAACAACGACCCCGTAAATCTAAGACTCTTAGAGGCTGCACATATTCGAAACAAAAAACCCAAAATAAACTCTCGTGACGAATGCACAGAACTGAGGGACCTTTTATTTTGAATATTTTGTTTTGAATCTTTTGTCAGTCTGAATTCTTTGTTTAAGTGTTTTTGTTCTTGTTTAGGTGTTACATCGTATCCACGCTAGTCTTTATATTGCTTCGCATTTATGTAAATTCTTTCAGTTTTCTCCTGACGATGTCGGTGTCCGACGAAAGCTTGAGAGTTAAAACATACAATCACAGTAGCGTATGGCCTATTATCATTATTTTATTTCATTGCAACACGATGCTACTGAAAGACAACTTCATTACTTAATTACAAATATTAACCCTCTGACTACGCCAAAGGTAGCATACATTACAGGGGATCTGTTCTCTGGAACAAGATCCCCTGAGAGATCAAACAACGACCCAACTTGAACGATTTTAAAACTTTTTTTTATGTGTGAAAGATTATAATGAAACAATGATCATTTAAGTTTTTATAGCATTCTATTATTAGTTAAGTTTTATAGTTCAAATTTTAGTTTAATGTAGTTAATTGAAGAAACCTTGATCGTAGTTTTTCATTGTACTTTATCTTTCTTAGTTAAGTAGTTCTACAGGTAATGTACTCTAGTGTAAATTCACACGACTCCTAGGAAGACCATGTAATTATGATACGATTTCGTGAATAAATAAAGATTGATGATGATGATGATGATGATGATGATGATGATGATGATGGACGTACAAGGGGGGGGGGGGTGGGGGCGGTTGGCAATCCCCGTTAAGATTTTTCTTCGATATTTTCGAGACCGTTTATGATTAGCACATGCCGTTTTCAGTAGCTCTTTATTTATCCTTAAGACACATTTTGGTAAAGTTTGCGAGAACCGGTTGCTATGGTAACGAGGTATGACGTCATAAGTAACATGTAGTCAAGCCATTTTTTAATATAAATGCCTTTTTTTTCAGTGAAAAAAAAAACATATAAAATGCTACCAAAAGCATCAAAATGTTTGATTGTATGTTATTTTGCAACTCTAGCAAACCATATTAAATTTGCAATTTCTACATTTTCCCGATAAATTTGAATTTTTAGTAAAATCCAAGATGGCGTCTGTAAGACCCTGAAGAAGAAAGGCTGTGCCTTTCGAAATATTGGATTTTTTTACAAATATAGTCGTTTCCGTACGTTTATCAGCCTTGCTTTTTATATCAAATCGTTTTATTATTTTATAGCTGATTTGATCCTTTACTACAGGATCCGGTGCTTCTATCTCGTTACGGTGGTCTTTGCATATACAGATACAGTTATTTCTTTCCGTCTTGTCGGCCATTTTGGATTACGTCACGGATCCCCAGCAGCGTCACAATCCATAATATTTATCTTATCTTGTAAAGCACATCGCGGGCTATCTATTATACGTAAAATATTACCGAAATATTGCAACATCGTAAGTTTGCGTGTACATCCGAGGGTTAAACTAAATCTATTAAAGAATATTTTACAATTAATCAGCTAAATAATCAAGACGCTTAGACTTAAAAATATACAATGATGAGGCACCTCAATAATGGGGCACCGCCTTTAAGGGGACCGAAACCTTTGTCCCGGCAAAACACTCATCTATAATATTTGTGTCTATTTAAAGGAAACGCCATTAAGGGAGAGTTTGTCCTGGCAAGACACTCATTTATAATCGTTGTATTTGCTATCAATTTTTTTTTCAAGGAATCGCTATTTTGGTGTCAGGAATGTTTGTCCCGGCACAACACTCATCTACAATCTTTGTATTTGTTACCGGTATTTAAAGGAAACCGCTATTAAGGGACAGGGGAACTTATTGGGCGTCCCAAATGCTATTTCAAACGGTATTAAAGGGATAACTAATCTGTTAATTGATACTCAAAATCCCAATTGAAGCAACTTTTGCGGTGGAAGAGTTTGTGGAGTGAGAAATGCATATGGGTAATTAAATAATCAGACTTTATGCAAAGGGTGTGCGAAAATTAAGGGGCATGTTTAAGATCACTAGTTTCTTTTGTGCAGTGATGGTACCTTTTAGTAATGGCAAGACAGTGTAAGTGTACTTATTAAAGACTCGCCCAGAGACTTGTCTGCGCGAAGTTTAATTCCTATTCAGTATGCCACAATATTTGACTGCTAGTAATTTTTTAAGTTTCTGAGTAAAATTCAAAGCAAAAAAAATACAGAGCATACCAGTGTTTTGTAATTACCAAATGACGAGTTAGAGTGATTTTACTTAGTCTAACCCGTGAAATAGTTAGTAGAATAGTACGCACTATTAGACTATAATTACATTGTTTTCTTTTATTTAATTTGAACTGTCACACAGTAATCGTTAGATAGTGTTTCACGGGTTAAGTAAAACCGCTCTATTATGGAAATATACATGTGACAATTAATATGTACATCCGAAGGTTAATTCGAGGAGTGTATTTTAAGTTTTTTTAGGTGGTTAATTATTAGCCACACAGGCAAACCTAATGGAGGTTTTAACATAACGGAAGTTTAAACTTTTCCCGAACCTGAAGCATTGGCTGACACTAACGATAATAATAACAGTAATGAAGATTGATCTTTGATGAGTGCATGGCTCCGTAAGGTATGGAACCTGAAGCGCTGTCTTTATTGCCAGAATCTTCAGTGTCCCATATAAAATACTCATCTCTCGCATTCATGCCCTGGACATACTGGCACTGAGAGCCGACCCTAAATAAGACGAAGGGGGAGTCGGTGGGAAGAATAATGGCATCGGTTGCAAATCCATCCGAGCGGCAGCAGAAGAAGATTTTGGTGTCTCGACCATAGTCGCCATCTGGCAACGTCCCGCTGTCACTGTTTGAGTTTCCGTTATTCTCGTCATCCCAGAAGATCCATCCTTCAGTTAAACCTGTATTCCACGATGGAATGAAATAAAGTAAATGGAATAAGTTACACTTTCATGTGACGCTTTTGTATACCAACAGGACAAAATAAAGGGAAAAAGAGGGAAAGTTAGGGTGTTGGCTGGAATATGCGAGTTTCACAAAAGTTATTAATAGACAACGTGTGAAACAGAAGTCGATTTTCCAAGACGTCCGCAAACGTTCAGTGTAAGTGAGTAGCGTGTCAACGTGGCATTATGTAAGGGAAGCAGTTAAATATTCAGTTTGGTTTTCCTCTGTGGAATTGCCCCAATGGCTAGACTGGGGCATCTCTGTTTTCTTATTGCGAACGTACACTGGTTTATGACTGACCTTATATTTAATCCCAATAAGCAGTTAACTACAATGCATGCTGATGATAAACAAGCAAATCGTAGCCATCGCAAAACAAATTAAGTGACATGTGGCTATATAGTATTTTCACTCGTCGCCAGGCTCCCAATTTGACCCTTAAATCATGGCAAAAAGGTCATTTTTTCAAAGGAAAATCAAAATTTCGCACATTTCTGAGTAACTTTTCTGAAATCCGCACTTGCATTCCAGTACTATGGTTACTATTCTATCTACAAACGTTAAAATATTTCAATAACTTAAAAAAAAACTACCGTCATTTTGACCTTGAAGTGAGAAATTTCGTATAAAGGCTGGTATGGAGTTCGACCGCGCGGCCGGTCATCGCTTTAAGCGTTCTAACTCATTTCATCGGGCGCAATGTCAACATTCACACTCGGTTTTGGAAAGACTGGAATGTTGTAAACATTTTGATGGGAAATTTGCTTTGGTTCGAACGAAAAAAATATCGTCATTTTGCACTTTTCAGCCGCACGATGCTTAGCTTCGACTGTGTGCATTTTGGCTTCCCTTGCTCGGCATTGTGTTTACGTTCACTTGCTCGTCTGTCAGTGCATGACCTAGCGGTGAGAACAAGGGGAATCAAAAGGAAAGTGGAAATCACGGCTATCAAGGAAATCCCGCGCTTCAAGATTACATAAACAAGTAAGATAGTATTGATATCGGAAAGATTCCCGTATAACCCCATACATCAGTTATGCATACGGTTCTTAATCTAAAACAAAAGCCAAAACAGTAGAAGTCCAAAAGCAAAACAATAGCGCGCATGCCCGGTGTTTTGTCTGAGTGGTCAATATTTTGGCATGATTGCCCCAAATCAGTTTAACCCTCGGACTTACACGCAAACTTATAACCCACCGTGGTAACTCCTACACCCCTCCCCTCCCCCCCTCCGCCCGGTTGGGGTTTTTGCAGTGTAACGATATTTTGAAGAGATTTGACTTGTGATAGATGTGCTCCACAAGATAAGTTTACACTCTGGATAATGACACGGTTGGGATATGTGACGTCATCTAAAATGGCGGCCAAGATGGATTTTACTCAAAAATTATGGTTATTAGTAGCATTTCACATGTTTCAAAAAAAAATGTATTTTTTAGCGGAGCTGTCGCGGACCGAAGGCCCGCTGCGGAGCCCCATACTCGTAGAACCTATTCCCGTCATTTTTCATGGTCATGGCTAGCGAAATGTTTCGTGGGCGCGCCTCCGTGACCCCAGGCCAACTCGCGGGCGCGTATGACGTCGCAAAACACGCGCGTATGACGGGATCTTAGCAATTTTGAAAGCAAAGCGAGGCTTTGTTTTTCGCGCGGCTACACAGCCGTCAGCTAGGTAAACACTTAGTAGTTAAGGACTTGGCGGCACCAGATCAGTTTTGCAAAACTGATCTGATACCAAGCCAAGTCTTAACTACTTCCCATCTGTTGGATTAAAAAATATAGAAAAATCAAATGAAACTATATGTTAATAAAAACAAAATGGTGCGTTTATTCCATTGCGTGATTCCACATAATAGAATCCTTTGCGTGACTTTCTCAGAAAAACAGGAAGTCGATGATGTCATACAATAGGGGGTTCCCCCAGGAAAATGAGTCATAATATTGCGTTTCAAGGTCATGAGACAGTCGTATGATTTCCCTCAACCAAGCAAATGGTGGATGATGCAAAATCCATTTGCCATTGTTCTCTTTTGTTTCCATTGAGGAAGGGAAAAAACCTTTTTCAAACAAAACAAGATTTGCATGTTATCATTTGATTTAGTGACAGTCACATAAAAATATAATCTCATATAATAATATAGAATGAATTGTAATTTAGAAATTCATGATGAATTTGAGAATATGGGAGAGTTGACCTGTCCCTTTTGTGACCAACGATTAGCAGATGTTGATAATAGTGCGAGAGTGGTCGAGTCATGTTGTAGTGAACAGGATATGGAAAATGTAAATGGAATGAATGTTTGTAAAAATTGTGGTGTTGTTAATGGATATGATTTACAAGCTCCATATATGGATTTCCATGATAACAAATATAAAATGACGAGAAAGAGTGTGTATATAAGAAAATATCATATTTTAAACGTTGTCAATGATATAGCACAACAGAATCATGTACAAATCAGTAATGATAATAGAGAGAAAATCCTGACAATATTCGCTTTAATTAATGAAGTATTATCGCAGGTTAACAATAAACGTAAACGGATGATTAGTATTAAATTTGTTATCAAGCAATTATTTAGGATGCTTGAGCTTCCATACAAGAGTATTAAAGTAACGAAGTCAATGAAGACATTAAAATTCTATGAGACTTGGTGGAAACATGTTTATGAATTAATAAAGAATGATGTCAGCAAAATTATTAAAAGGTGACCTGTTGCATGATTCTCAGAAAAACAGGAAGTCATACGTCATGCAAAGGGGGTTTTCCCTATGAATGAGTTATTGAATAAAGTTTGTTAGTAAAATTTACTCTAAAAGTTTACTCGGAAGTGAATTTTTTATCATACTGTTTCTCGAATTTATCAGCAAGAGGACAAAGATCGATGATAATTTCATCTAACTGTCTCATTTCATTGATGAAAACAGTGTGGTTGAATTGATTTCCTCTGAGACATGAGCGTAAATCAATTAATACTTTTTGATATGTTACGAATCCAAATTTAGACATGTCTATTTTACGTTTATAGTTTTTTATTTCACTAAACGTCTTGATAATTAAACCACTACCACTAATTACTCCTAAAATAATAGGGTTTAATGTAATTGAACCAGCTATTGTACCAGCGGCTACTAAAGAAACTGATGTTAAATTCATAGCCAAATTCAATCTCTTGAAGTATTTGAAAGCCTTCTTATAGCACCAAAAGCGTTTATGATAAAATTTATACAATGCTTTGATTTCAGATAATTTTTCTTGGCTGATGTTTTTATCTATGTGATTAAAATTGAATATATCTGTTTTAGTCATTATATTATATATTTGGATAATATTTTAAATTCACATTTACAATTATTAATCTACTAGAATGCTAAAAATATTCATAATTACAATCCAATCAACCAATACAATCCTCAGAAAGGGTTGGATCAATATGATTGAAATCAAACCGCCGGGGCGGTTTGATTTCAAAGGCCATTTTAGTTGGGGAAATTAAATTTCAAACGCTACGGCTTAATTGAATTCAATAGCAAATACAACGTCATCATGCGTGATCTGTTCAGTTGTATTTTTTTTGTAAATTTCAATCCATATTATATCATGTTTTGATAGGTTCATATTTATGTTAAATTCCTGTCGCCTTTCATTTTCAGTTGAGTCAAAGCTTTGATTTTGTATATTGGTTCCACTGACTCTGACTTTTAAAGTAATAAGAAAATCAGAATTAGTTAATGAGCCAAAGTAACAATTGATGCCTTTTAAAATACAATCATAAGGTATAATTTGAAATGGATTTGCAAAATTCAAAAATAAGCGACTTGGATGCCGTGATTTTTCGAAGTAAGCCGTAATGAATGTTTTTGATGTTAATGAAGGATTTAATATTCTATGACCATTCATATCCAAATCAGCCTCCATGACCATCTTTTGATTTTCAAAAATGAAAGGTGCATCGAAGACGCTGCTTTCAACATCAGGTTGAGAACCTTTGACACCATATATGATCAACTTTGCGGGTCCTTCTGCAGCTGACTCGGCAGTTCCCCGCCATTTGAGATCCAGAAATATATATTCAGGTGGAGTGATCTCCCATTTATGCATGTGGATGATGGATCTGGCATAATTCGAAAACTTCTTTGTTGATTGCTGATTAATATTCAGACTTGTGCTCACGACATTAACACTCACACCATCCATTGACGCGGGGAAGAATTCAATGCAAATCGTGTATTCTCCGTCTGGGAGTTTGAACATATTGAATCCAAGTCTCCCATCGTATTCATTGAAATGATCTTTTGTGATTTGCAAGTCATAAGCCTTCTTATTGAAAAGATGTGGCGAATTTGGAAAATCACTGATTGCCGTTACCGTCATATTATGTTCAGAGCTGGATTCATCCACATTTTCCATCAGATAGCGGAATGCGTCCTTCGGATGGGAGGTTGACGTGATATGCGATTCATTTACGTATTTTTTAAGCTTCTCTTCTAATTCTATCGTGTGGACTACCACACCTCCTATCTTGTTATCCACATAAGATTTTGGCGTGGGTTGATGCTTCAGAGTTGGCGCTGCAATATTATTGATTTGTTGCGAGTTCATATCCAGGTTTCCAGTCATTTTTCCGCCTTCCAACGAAAGCTTTTTCGCGGATTGGGCATCCACATATCTTTTACTTGCGCCTTGGTCGGCAACTTCGGGATCTTTCACGTTAAAAATGGTGTGATTTCCCATATCCAAAGCCGTCTCCATTGGAAACGTCTCTTTGCGGCTGAGAAATATATTCTTGACGTCATTATAAGAAACCAGATTGTTATAATTGGCTCCCAAATCATGCCATGTTTGTTGTTTTGATTGGATGACATTGTATTTCTCTTGGAGGTCAATATTTTTAGATATATTCAAACTATAACTAGGTTGTATTTTTTGAATCGAAGTGATCATATTCACCGCAGAAAGATCATTGTTTTCATCCGTATCCATATTTGTGATCAGTTTTCGATCCATATCAATTTCTCCAGGTAGAATTAATTTATTTCCCCGCAGATCCAAATCTGCAGTCATACGAGTTGTTCCATCTAACTTTAAATAATGCGTGTCACTATACTCTTTATTAACAGCATCGTTTTCTAAAATCGGTGTTTTTAAATTTCTTATATTATTGTTTTTCATATCAAGATTTGCTGTAACTAATGGCAAATGCTTACTAACAAATGTATTTCTAGCAAAATTAAAATTTATCACATTATCCAAGCCAGTAACTTGTCCTATATTTACTAATTGTTTACCTTGCATGTCGTAATCACCGTCCTCTGTTAATTTGAACCCTACTCCAGGCAACCCACGTTGCGGTGTCGCCGTTGATGTTGACGATGGTAAAATTCCATTTGAGTAACTCATATATAATTGAGTTATATTATATTTTTCCATTGAAATTCTTAGTTGTGAATTTCCGTGGCTTATCAATATATACGAAGGAATATGGTTCTTTAGTTGCTTTCTCATATAATTCTTTTGAAATACTGTTTTCACGGCAAATTAGACTCTTCTCATTAGCACTTGGGAATTCGTAAATAGAGAAATGTGAACAGTTCAATCTTATGTCTTTTGGTGTCTTATAGTAGCTTTGACTCAGATAAATCACACTGCAATTTTTGTGTCTTCCTCGTATAAAATAGTCGACCAATGGTTTTTGGTTTTTATTACATACGAAATCGTCAAATACTACTAATTTCTGTGAGTAACAGTCAATGTCTTCAACGGGAATAATCTCATCATTGTTTGCTTCAATAACTTCATAACCAACTTCATCACTTATTGGTTGGAACATATCCATAAGATTCTGGTACTTAGACTGCTCTAAGTTTTTAGCATAAAGATATACTTTATCAAAATACAACAGATGGATGATCATATGCATTAGTGCATTAGTTTTACCAGAACCGCTTGGTCCGCAAACCAACATCCGAAATGATCGATCAGGCATGAATTCATATAACTGTTTAAAGTTTGAGACAACATCGTCTTCAACGTCGTAATTTGGTATTTTCATTTATATTATATGGGTATATTATTTCAATATAACATGGTGTATAACACGGTGTATAACACGGTGTATAACACAGTGTAAAACGTTATTTTTTATATATGATTTTCATTTTTATGTAATGTAATAATATAACAATAAATGAGTTTACTTAAGGACGGTGCCACCTATTGTTATTGCGCATACGTTCTGCGCATGCATTGCGCGATAGTCGCGCGAGACAATAGAGACCTTAAGATTGAGGGTTTCCCCTTAAACCGCAAACCACAAACGTCGGCTAGCAGTTTACAGTTCGGAGTTCGCCGTATTAACATAATCTGGGCTTAAGATTGAGGGTTACGTTTTACCTATGCCTATTACCGGAGCCATCTACGAAACAAAGTATACATTCATGCATATACATTCATGAATTCACATATCGTCAGAAACTAGCTTTTGTTTTACTTTATTTATCGTAGTTTAACCACAAAGTAATCCGACTGGCAAAACAGTGCCAACAACAAATAGCCGGCTGCCATGTTTGTTTTCATTCATTCGTTCACTTCTATTTTAGCTGAAAAATCATCTTCAAAATTACGTTTCTGTGAAAAAGAATTCGATAATTAATAAGCGAAAGAGTTCTAAAACGTAGTATTTCCTCTCAAACGTGGGATTGTGATGTTTTAGCGTGCAAAAAACCTTGCGGTAAATCGCTTACCTCTAGAGCGTGGTCTAGCCGTACAAACGTGAACCTCAAACCGCAAACCTGACGGCAGTGCACTGGTCACGTGACTTCTTGACGTTCGCGGTTCGCGGGAAATGCCGAAAAACCTCGATCTTAAGGTCTCTATTGGTTATTTTTTAAACGCGAACGCGGGTGGTAAAGACTAAGTTCCGCCCACTTTTCATGTCAACTGTCAACTCCCTGGCTCAGTTTCTAAACTTTATATAATAGAGTTCTCAAAAATTTATAAAAAAAATGTGTTTATAGGCCTTCTGCAGCCTAAAAGTGCTAAATTCTTTCTCTATTTTGCAAACTACACAGCCTCGGTAATGAAACTATTTTTATATTTGAGCTAATTGGCAATGCTGCCTCGATCAGCAGAACGTGTACGTTTTGCCTTTCTTTACGAAGATTGTTTACAATGGCTCCTTTTCACAATTCAAAATTTTAACAAAACTTAAAGTCAAACCAGACTAGTTTTTTTTTTTTTATACATAAAACAAGCATCCTCAAGGCATAAAATCCAAGGAAAGGCTGGCGTGTTGTTATTTCAAAGTTTTTGTTTGGCGGCCAAACTCGCGTTGTCTGAAATTTTTGTTTATCTGCAAAAATCTTTTGCCAGTGGCCATTTTTGCGAATAAAAAAAGTATATAACAAAAGCAGAAAAACAATTGTTCCTGACCAGTTAGATCAAACAAACGTCGAAAAGGAGAATTGAAATGGGATAAGCGTTTCGAAAAAAACGTTTTTGACAATTGATGAAGATATATTAAAAAAAACAAGGCTGAAGCCAGCAACTAAAGAAAACTGGCCTCTCCAAAGCCGGGAAGCATCCGACTAAAGTTTTCCTTCCCTGGATTTCTGGCAAGCATGGTTTTTGGTGTAATCTTTCGTAAACACATTTGTGCATTTAGGTTCAATTGATTTCCTTTATTCTCTATTATAGACAAGTGATGTTTTTCGAAGTCGCATCGTGTCAGTTCTCAACTTCTTTGCATTAGAGCAAATTTTGATAGGCGAAAAACTTGCCGTGATAAACTGAAAAGAAATCTTATCTTTTTAGATCAAATAAAGCCCTAGATTTTTTTGATATTAAAGTGTAAACTCTTTTAATGTTATCAGAGAATCCTTGAAAACTACAGGAGCTTCACAAGAAAATAAACACGCGGCCAAATGAAATTACAAAACTCAAGCACTTTTCAACAGATATTTCTTAAATTTTGACTCCAAATAACCGTTAAAAGACTAACCTGCTAATCTAGAGTTTTTCGGCAGCCGACCAGTCACCTCGATATAGCACTGATGTTTTCAAGTTGGTAATGGATCTGAAGAAGATGCACACAAATTGTAAAGTTCTTGTGCCCGAAGGAACATAATAAATCCGTTAGATCCACTGCAGATCAATGAAAGTAAACCGATTTTGCCTTTTTACTCCTTTACTGTGCTGTTTGACCTTGAAATCCCCGAAAAATGTTTCTCAAAAGAGCACCTTACATCTACAAACAGAATTTCTTTGAATTCTACAATGTTTGTCTTTTTATCGTGCCTGAAAGTATTTAAAAGTTTTGAACGGTAAGCCGTCGAGTGGAAATCCCAGCATGCCCTCGAAAAACACACGCACAATATTCAACTTACTAGGGAGGGCATAGAAAAAAATGTCGCGAACCCCGAAAGTGATTCCGTAAAAGTTGAAAATATCTAAATATAACTTGTAAAAACGCGTGGTGACCCAACTTTTTATCTTATAAAATGGAAGTGGTAAACATATTAAGCACCCCATTAATTTTTTGTTGTGGGCAAACGTTATTAAGACCGTATTTTTGGCGAACGTGGGAAAGCTGTCAGGGCCGATAATGGCTCCGTTGTGATGATTTTGTAACTTAAAACACATAAACAGTAGTTGTTATGTTACCATTTGTTATGTGTTTTAGAGATTTTTAGAATTATTGTTGCTTTTGTGTATGTAAAGGCGAATTCTAAGGAAATCCGCGAAGAAAGATCTATTTTTCCTTTTTTCGAAAAAATGCTGATGTCAGCATTTTTTCCAGATTGAAGCTTAAATATCTCCGAAAATTGCGTGGTTACCCCCAATTTTCTCTTTGGATTCCAATAGCCCCTGCTAAGATCTACTTTTCCCGCATAGTCAAAATCCTGGCAAAATGCCTTGCCATTAGGTGGCACCGTCCTTAAGTGGAAAGAACTCGCAAAGAGAAAATCTGAATTAGGTAATAAGATAAATTATGTTCATGATACAATTACAAGACAGGATGTTGGTAAAAAAACAAGCCAAGATACATTGGCAAGGGTATTCAAACCAGTGACTACAAGATTAGATGATGTTATTGATAGGAATATAGATTTCAGGGTACCTCTGAGAAAAATGCGACTACGTAAGAAAGGTGAGCCAGGTATTGACTATATGCCTGATGTTGATCCATATGAAGAAATGGATGTAGAAGGTCTTATTGATTTTGGTGATTATATGCCGCCACAACACAATAAACAGATTGTTCCAAAACCTCCAACATATGAAGAATCTTTAAAAGATATTTTAGAAGGAAATAAGGAGATTTATGTGGATCCTATGTACTTGAAGCCAAAATATGAAACATTGCCCGAATTCGAATATGATACTGGTATAATGCAACAACAAGATGAAGAAAAAGAAAATATTGATAAGAAATATGATGAATTAATGATGCAATACAATCAAAATAAAGAACAAGAACATACTCTTGAGGAAATTGATGAAATGTTAGAAAATCGTGATATTGATGATACGATATTAGATGATATGGGAGTTATGACTTATGAAAATGTGTCAAAAATATTGAATCAAGAACAAATAACAGACAAAAAAACTAAAAGTTTTCTTACAAAGATTGTGAAAGATGCTAAAGCAAAAAGGGCGCAATTAAGTGGCCATAAAGCAACTGTTACAAAACGATTTAAGACAGGGGAATATTCAGAAAAGCAAAGAGATGAATACAATAAAAGAATAGATGACGGGAGAATGATTTTAAATGAATACATAAACCACTATGAGAAAAAATTGAAAACAAAAAAAGGTTCCGGGATCAAAGGCCGAGGAAGAAAACAGATGGGTGGAAATATTGTATTTTATAATGATGTAAAGCAGCTTGTTAAAAAATTGGAATTGATTATTGGTGAAAGATTGGCAGGGAATACAAGCCTTGAGATGCGAAATATGGGAGCAGCTATCCTGGATATTTTACTAAAGGCTGCAGAAATAAATAGACCACAATATAATAAATTGTATAATAAGTACTTCAAAATATAATTTATGTAACGGTATTATATATGGATCGAGAGATAGTATTATCATCTTATAGTGTAAAAAATCAATGGAATAATAAACCAGAGGATTTTATAACAAATTTTAACAGGCCTATAATATTGGATCGCAATTCTCAATATGTGGTCGGCCTTAACCGAATCGTTAACATGTCTTTTACATGGTTTAATGTAAATTCATCTTATGGAAATCAATTAATCAGATATAGCTCCGATAGTGGTTCAACATTTAACAACATCACCTTTCCAGCCGGAGTATGGAATTATACAGACTTCAATACATATATCAAGAACATAACGAAGCCTGGTGATACGTATCCGATAACTCTTGAATTCGATAATACAACATTTAGGGTCACGGTTACATTAGCTCAGAATTATCGGCTTGATTTGACACATTTCAATTTTAATGATCTAATCGGTTTCGATAAAATAGTATTAACAAGTGGGACAAACATTGGACCAAGGGTTCCAAATCTATACAGATGTCCTCAATGTTCATTGTGATCTGATTAATGCTAGCCTGGTGGATGGTCAAGATACCGACATCATTTATTCCTTCTCAACCAGTGTTCTCCAACCTAGTTATTCATTCACCTTAGAACCCCAGAGAGTCACCTACAATCCTGTGAATAAGATTACGATTTCTAGTATAAGGATTTATATAACCGATGGAAAAAGAAGATTAGTTAACCTGAATGGAGCAGATACATCTTTCTCACTAATTCTGAAAAGTATAGAATAATATAACATATTAGTATAATGAAACCATATGAATTCAAGAGGTTTTACCATCCTAAACTACGTAAATTTGTATATCAACATAAAGGTTCTGGTGTTATTGTTGATAACATTTTCAAACCATTAAAGAGTGTGGCATCAGCTGTTTTCAAGAAATTTGCTAAGCCAATAGCAAAAAAGGCATTAGAATCGGGGATATCGCATGCAGGTGAGAGACTGGGTAAGGCGGTATCACAGAAGTCAGGAGACCTAATAATGAAAAGATTGGCAAATTTGAGAAAAGGAGCTACAAGACAAACGGCAAATGTTCCATCCTCACCCATTAAACAGCAACAGCAAGATGAAAGTACTGATATGATACTCAATAGATTGATATCTGGATCTGGTATAAAAAGAAGGCGTAGAGTCAGAGTAGTATAGAATCAATAAAATGATTGGGAACATTGGCATGGTATATAATTGCAAAATTATCTAACATAATAATATATATGTCTTTTAGAACAAGTGAATTTCTACAAAGATATGAGTTGGTACGATTCCAACTTGATGATGTCATCAGAGCCCCAGCTAACAATCAACACCAAGACAAAAATGGGTATAAATTTACAATTAATGATCGATCGAGCTTTTTCGATTGGTACAATGCTTATTTTGAGGTCCAGCTCCAGGTACAAAAATTGGCTGATGGTACAGCCTATGGTGCAGATCGTATAACAGTTATTAATGGAGCCCATAGTTTGATTAGTCACATGATGATAAAATCAGCAGGAAAGATCGTGTATGATACTGATAATCTCCATAAAGTGACTTATGTCAAGAACCTGCTTGAATATAGTAACGATTTTGCTCGTAGTGTTGCTAAAAACTCTTTATGGTATTTGGACACAGATGACACTACAGCCAATACTAATACAGGGTTTGAGTCAAGACGTCTTTTAACGACAGGTAACCATGATGTCAATGTAGTCATACCTCTTAATCGTTACAGTTTCTTCGAAGAGCTAGAGGGTCGAATGTTAGTCCCAATGCAACTTCAGTTTAATATACAGTTGCAGAATGACAATGAATTAATATTTAAGGCAGGTGCAGCAGATGACGGACGAGTTGTTATTGATAGATTACTACTTTGGGTACCAAAATTGACACCTAAGGACAGTCTATATGATAAGTTTGTTAGTTCTTTTTTGAAAGATGATAAATGGACATATCTGAGAGAAATGTATGAGGTGTCCGCACCGACACATTGTAGTGGATTCTTCCAAATCTCATCCAGTATTGATAATGTTAAGGCTATATTTGTATATCTACAAAGAGCTAAAACAAACAATGCAGAGGCGAATCCGTACCTGTTTGACACTTTTAAAGTAAATTCAGGTGATAATGCTTGCAGTCTTACAACATGCAGATTGGAATACGACAATGGAGTATTCTACCCAGAGACTGAATACGATTCAGAATCAAAAGTAAGGATCTTCAATGATTTAATGTCCTATGGTATGAGAAAGAATGATTACAACAGCGGTACACAGCTTAACCTATCGAATTACAATGGTCTCTATCCACTAATCTATTTCGATCTATCATATCAAACAGAGAAAGTAACAAGAGACCCAAAGCAGTTGATCTTCAGGTATAAACTGAACGCCAATAGTGCTGGAAATAGTCCTTTCAGCATACATGCTATAGTCCTATATGAAGAGACAGTTGTCATTGTCAAAGTGGGAAATGAATTGGTTATAGTGTAAAAAGTAATAAATTACTAATCAAATAATATCATTATTTCATATATGTTTTATAACCAGAAAATTATATAACATATATTATATACAACAAATGACTCAACTTTATGAGATTAATGTGAAATTGTCTGACAATCAAAAGAAAACTCTTAGCAATGCTTTCCATAAAAGGGAAACGATTGTTCTCAGGCTTTCAAAGGACTCTCTTCGTGGTAATGATACTCTACATGTCCCGGCGATGGTGAAAAAAAGGTTGGAGAAGAATCGGAATTTGGGGAAGGGTATGGACATTAAGCTTGTGAAAACCAATATTAGAAAACAAGTCGGTGGAAGTTTGTTAACTACCATTCTAACCCTTGGACGTGCAGCTTTACCAACTATTGGTAAAACCCTTGGTCTTTCAGCTCTTGCTGGTTTGGCTTCAGAAGGTGCTTCTCAAGTGGTTAAAGCAATATTTGGAAGAGGTGTACAGTCGGGTGGTTTTCTTATACCCCAAGATAAAATTAATAAGCTGATAGCATATAAACATCTTTTAACGACGAAACAAAAACAGGATATATTGAATGCTCTTCAGTCAGGTTCAGGTGTTCATGTAAAACCCACAAAAACACAATCAGGTGGATTCCTTGGAACTCTGTTGGCAAGTATTGGTGTCCCACTTCTTCTAAATGCAATAACTGGAAGCGGTGCTCCTCGAATGGGAACTAGTAAGAAAAAGGGGGGTAGGGGAGCTCCAAGAATAGGTGCATATAGACCACCACCTCCATTTTTTGGGAATTGGCCTGGTAATATGATCGGTATGGAGACAAAAAAAAAGACAACCAAAAGAGGCGAAGGCTTGCTATTAGGAAAAAACTCACCGTTCAACGGAATTCCACTTCTAGGGGCAATACTGTAAAACCGAAATTCCACAAAGACATCCCGTTAAGTAATCATGATCTAATAAAATGGTGCAGGTATTTAAACATTCCAATCAGTGATGTTCTGTCAAGGGATGAAAGAGTTCCACATAATCATAGCCAAGCATTATTTATTTACAATCTAGACCTAGTTATATGGCAGGAAGTCTTTGGGTTACAACTTATGTAAAAGATAACGTCATAAATTATTTTGATAGTTTCGGTATGCCTCCATTTCAAGAGATCGTAAATCATGCGAAAAGAAGGAATATGACACTGCTTCACCAAAACAATCAAATCCAAAACATAAAAACGTCTACATGTGGCTACTTCTGTTTATACTTTCTGAATGAAATGAATAAGGGGAATTCGTATTATAATTTATTGCAAGTATTTGACATATATAACACAATGAAGAATGAGAGAATCCTCGAACATTATTTCATAAATATCTAACTTATATATATAATGGTAAAATCATATTGTGTCAAACAGAAGAAAGTCACTGAATGTGTTCCAGGAAGCGAACGATATGTGAAAACTAAAAATGGTCGAACTATGATGAAATGCACTTGCGCTGAATGTGGTATAACAAAAACCAAATTTATAAAACAAAAACAGGGAAACTAATTGAGCCCTCACAAGATGGGGGCTTTTTAAATATAGAAGGTAGTCACAGTCTTGGTGAAATTGCAGCTAAAAGTGCTTTAAAAGGTTTGTATAATTTAGGCAGAATCGGAGCATCAAAAGTAATCAAATCTGGTTATACTAAACAAAAATTAAAAGGAATGGCTGATAAATATTTGGATCAAGCCTTAGATAGTTTAACTTCAGATATTAGTAAGAAACTAGATCCATTTCATAAAGGTAGTGGGATTGATATTCATAAGGCCATTGGGAAGCTCCCGAAACCAAAAGGAGGGTGGACATTACCCGGTCATAAATATACTGGGCCTTATAATGATTTAGAGAGTCAAGTGAAATATGACCCAACAACTGGCCAAATATTAGAAATATATGACCAACCTACAGGAAGAACGGATGCCATTGCCATGCAGCACGATGTCGATTATTCAGTCTGCAAGGATGATAGGAAATGTAAAAATAAGGCAGACCGAAAAATGGTTCAAGCTTTAGACAACGTACCGTATAATGAAAGACAATGGGGGCATTGGTTGGCTAGAAACACGATTGATGTAAAACAAAAACTTGGATTAGGTGTTAAAAGGAAGTCAAAAAACGTAAAAAGGAGTTGAGTAATGATTGGGCTGAACTCCTTGCAAATGAACTACATAAACCAATCAAACGGAAATTTCAAAAGAGACGTGTTATTGTTAATGGAATAGATGATATTTGGAGCGTTGACCTTGTAGAAATGCAGAAGTTTTCAAAATGGAATAAAGGATATAGATATTTGTTAAACATCATTGATGTGTTTTCGAAATTTGCTTGGAGCATCCCTATTAAAAATAAAACAGGTAATACAATTACTGAATCATTTGATGATGTTATTAAAAAATCCAAACGGAAACCTAAATTTATTTGGGTAGACCAAGGGTCTGAATTCTATAATAAAACTTTCAAAGACTGGCTAAAGAAAAATAATATTGAGATGTATTCTACTTTCAATGAAGGTAAAGCTGTTATTATTGAGAGATTTAACAGAACATTAAAATCTAAAATGTGGAAACAATTTACAGCTCAAAATACAACACAATATTTAGACATGTTACCAAAACTATTAAATGAATACAACAGTACAAAGCATTCAAGTATTAAAATGAAACCTATTGAAGCATCTATGAAAAAGAATGAAGGAACTGTTTATTTCAATCTATATGATACGGAACTATTATCATATAAACCAAAATTCAAAGTTGGTGATAAAGTTCGAATATCTAAGTATAAACGGAATGTGTTCGACAAGGGTTATACACCAAACTGGACTGAAGAAGTGTTTACAGTCGATAAGATACAATACACTAATCCTATAACTTACAAATTAAAAGATCTCAATGATGAATCAATAGAAGGATCTTTCTATCAACAGGAGTTATTGAAAGCTAAACAAGATATTTTTCGTATTGATAAGGTCATCAAACGAGATTATAAAAAGAAACAAGCTTTGGTATCATGGTCTGGTTATCCAAAAGAGTTCAATTCATGGGTACCTCTAAAGGACGTTAAAAATATCTAACATATATACAAATATGGAAAACTTCAAAAATTATTCATCTGAAATATTAGAAAAAATAATCTACCATGAAAAAGAGATAGCTATTTTAGAGGAGCAAATAGAAACACATAATAAACGATCAATTGGTTATCTCATAAAAGACGATTGATGAATTTATACACGCGTAAGATAGAAGAAATGGATGATAATATCACATTGAAAGATCTAATAAAATGCATTATAAATGACGTGGAACTTGATCGATATGACAATTCATATGACGTTTTAAAAACCACCAAAATGGATAATATTAAATATCTCAAACAAGAAAATAGTATATCTAGCACAACAAAAACAAGCAGCAACGCGGATTTGGAAAGATGTAGAAATATTCATCTGATCCAGGGCACATGGGTTTAAAAAATACAATCAGTAACATTAGAACACTAATCAGGGATTTAAAGGGATATACAAAATTGTTTTAAAGAGATGTTACTATTTACAAGTATCCCAGAAATTTCTGAGATATTTATATCTTTGCATTCGCTATTCATTGGTAGCCAAAAATATTAATGTTTCTGGCTATATTTAAACGCATCAATGCAAACTATTTAAAAGAATATCTATAGTATTATATAGAAATGGAAAATCAGAATGTCAAGAGAGGTCGAGGCAGACCAAAAGTTTTCACACCAAAAGAACTGAAAAGACGTAAAACCTTATGCATGTTAAATAAAGAATGGTATTGTAACATTTGCAACACGGGACGCAATTACACACTTGCCGGAAAATGGTGTCACCTGAAAACGAAAAAGCATACCAGAAACATGGAATCACAAAACAAACAATAATCTTTCACAGTTCAAAGGATCCATTCAATTGGATCATTTGAATTCTTGACCACACTTAAACGCATCAATGCAAACTATTTAAAAGAATATCTATAGAATTAATATATATATGAAATCAGAAAACTCAACTAAAAAGACGAAGGGATACACTTTGGTATATTTTGGTGCTGGGTGGGATTTTAAACCAGTTAGTAACTAATTATATAGTAAATTTAACCATTTTATTTTCATTGACAGTCTACCTAAGCTATCTCACTATGAACCAGGTATGCCGGGATACGAAAAAAGTAAAGATAGAGAAACATTTATAAAGACTCTAAAAAATGCAGCTCTAAAACATAAACTGATATTAAGTAGTATCAGAAAATATCTATTAACATTTAAAAATGACAAAATAAAACTAGAATATTATATAAATACAACAGTTGAAGAAGCTCTAACAAATCTAACCATCAGAAAAAAAATGAATAAGGCCATATGGTTACATGAGAATGGTTTCAGACCTTATGATTATGGGTTAAAAATAGGGGATTTACCTAATTTGTTAGAATATCGTGCCAAAATACGTGAATTATAATATACAGTTATTATATATGGAAAAAATCGATCAATTGAAAAATCATATCAAAAACTTCACTGTTAAAGAGTTAAAGAAAGAAGTCCTAAACATTAATCAAAGGGCTCTTAAAGCCATCTCGTTAATGCGAGAGAACGTAAGGTAATAAAAAAAACAACAAGAAGAATTGGAAAAGTTGGGTGCCTTTGATAGGTAAGATGTGATAGGTAATATGTGTAAAGTTGCTAAATGGTCTATTGAAGTTGATGTTAATTTTTAGCGGGTAAAGTAGCAACACTTCTGAATGCACACGAATGGGTTTGACCTGTATGTCTTCGCGCGTGTTTTGTTTCTGACAGTTGCGTCATATATATAATATAACTTGTTTACGAATTATCTGTTTCGTTTTTATACGAGGTATAGCATACAGATGTAGTATACAATGGCTTTGTAGCTACATCGGGTGGGGTAAGACGAGGCGACTTGCTGCCTGTATTTATTCAGTATAGCAGAAGAACAAAATGCGAGTCGCACCAGTCAACTGGATATGGGTATTGGCAGGATAGAGAACATTGAGAAAAAGATTGAAAATACCTGTAGGTCTAATCATGGAGTTAGACATTGCAGTCATAGAGGACTGAAGGGCTCTTTTAGAAGCCACCAAATCAATAAAAGTCATAAGCAATGACTTGTATGGCATTACAATGGCAATTTTCTTATCAATCGAAATTTGGGAAAGATGAACGAAGGTTAAAAAAATTTACTATCTTTATTTATTGATATTTAAACAGAACTAAAACATATTGCAACGATTAATTAGGATTAAAATTGATTTACTGGCAATGTTTTTAAACAGCCAATTCATATATGCATTGTATATGTGGATGTATGAGACAAAACAAGAACTTTGTGCATGTGAATAAGCTCACTAAAAAGAGGGTGGCGAAGGATCTATGCATGACGCGTGATCAGGGAAAAAATCAGTGCGTGAAACGTGAAAGTTAGTAAAATGGAAACGTGATTCGTAAATTTAGTAACTAATATCCTTGTAAGGAACCAGTCTAAGGAATTTAACGAATATGTGACGCATGAAATTCATAAAAAAAGTGCGTGAAACGGGATCGTGACCCCCCTCCCATTGTAATCTCTAAAAAGAGGAATGTTTTCTCTAAAGACTTCATTATATTTTTAAGGTAGACTATTGTAAAAAAGGCAAATGAAAATATTTTACTTGTCGCTTTTTCCGTTCACTCAACAAATGTGTACCTTCAGGCAGAATAGTGTCTCTTGTAGGAATAGAGCTGGTGATTAGGTTTCGTTTCCTTTTATAGCCAATTGAAATGCGAAGCTGTTTTTAAAACATCTCAGCTCAAAGAGGCCTTCCAAGGGGTAAAAGCGACAAGCGACATGGCCCCGAAAACTGCCGACACGAGACGTTCCTTTGACGTTCTGAACAGAACAGCGACAAGCGACTCGATTCTGCTTCAAAAATACGACTAATTACGACAGCGACACAATAAACACTGAAAATAGACAGCAACTTCAGAAAGTTGTGCAATTTACCAATAAAAGTTAAACATTACAGTGACCATATCGTCCATATCAACATTTAATGATCTATTTCTTATTGAAACTTCTACCAACCTCGTTCCCAAGGCCCATCTCTTCCTAGCCTGCGGACGGGCTTCCAGTAAAATAGCGCCGGAAAATAGCGCCCCTCCGAACCAGGAGCCTGTTCGCAGGCTATTCTCTTCCTCTCTGCAGTTAGAGTAGACCTTAGACTCCTGGTATACATACTCGGTGACCTTTGATTTTTGGCACTCATTTATTTCAAAGTCATTCTTTGTATTCTGAATTCTGGTGATCTGTACAGCTCCGCAAATCATCCTGGACCGCAAATGATCCCGGACCGCAAATGATCCCGCTCATAAATAATAATGGAATGGTGTGGATTTTTTTTTACTAGAGCTGTGCATATACATCTAGTTTATGCCTAAGCCTGGATTTAATAAATAGAGGAATGGTGTGGATAATGGAATGGAGTTGATATGGGAATGACGTGGCAGTTGAGCTTTTGTCACAAGTATTTCTAAAGCCATATTTTGACCTCACAAATCAGGGTTTACATTTTTTTTATCGAGGCTAAAGAATTTCGTTACGACACTATTGGATTCACTCTCAATCAACAAAAACGTAATTCGTTTTATTTGAAATCATAAAATTGTGAGCAGATTCTATTGATGCCCACGCAACATACGTCGCATATCCTTACTTATGTGAATGGGGTTAGTTTCTAGAGAAACTGTGGTGCTGCGTCGGTGGGGGTGAAGCACAAGAATTTGGTTTTATCGACTGAGTCGATAAAGTAAATTAGCCACCGTAAAAAGATTCGAGAAAGCTGACGTTTCGATCGCTATCTCTTCGTCGGAGCGAGGGGCTAGCGCTCGGTGGCTAATTTACTTTATCGACTGAGTCGATAAAACCAAATTCTTGTCCGTCTGGTGTGGTTGGGTTTAGTCTGAGATAATTAACCAGGCTAGAGCGTAATTCTGAGACGCTCTGGGATACCATCCCCGGGCAAATTATTTGGTCATTCATCGCATGGAATAAACAATTGCCATCTTTTAGCGTTGGAGGGCTGGTGATAAGAAAGTCCCGCGTTACTGACTTCTTTATAACAGACACTGGGCTCTTTAACTTTTTAGACGACTTAACGCGTGTTTTATTAATTCATATTCTTAGATTAAATAGTTACTCTTTTTAAAAATATGTATAAGTCTGTATACATATGATATTATAATTTTTATTTTTTTTAATTTTAATGTGCATTTCCAATGTCGCGTAATTTTTACTAGCGTAAATAAAAATAAGAGATGATGTATGAACAACTCGCGTAAACTTTTGCACAAGCTGTTCATACATCATTTCTTATTATATTTACGCACGTAAAAAATACGCGACAGTAGAAATCCAGGCTTAGGCATAAACTAGATGTATATGCACAGCTCTAGTAAAAAAAATCCACACCATTCCATTATTATTTATGAGCGGAATCATTTGCGGTCCTCTATGGGGATCATTTGCGGTCCGGGATCATTTGCGGTCCAATTTGGGGATCATTTGCGGTCCGGGATCATTTGCGGTCCAATTTGGGGATCATTTGCGGTCCGGGATCATTTGCGGTCCGGGATCATTTGCGGTCCAATTTGGAGATCATTTGCGGTCCAATAGACCTCTTTAGCTTGTATGTTTTGTTTTCCCAATGTAGATCATGTGATGTTACCCTAGAGAACTGTTTCTTTTAAATTTTGTTTTCTTCACGTGCATATGTATGCATAATTTATGAAAAGACAAAGGACAAATTCCTTTGAGAACATCACACGACCAACATTGGGAAAACAAAACATACAAGCTAAAGAGGTCTATTTGGGGATCATTTGCGGTGCCGGGATCAATTGCAGAGTTGTACAGATCTCTGGTGATCTTATATCGTCAAATAACAGTCAATAAGTAACTCTTCCCGCATGGTAAAACACAAGGAGGAAAACAGGAAACGAAAAAAGTAAAAAAAAAAAAGCAGAAATCGGCACAAATCACACAAGGCTCATAAGACTCAAAAGCCTCGGAAGGATGCAAAAGGTAAGTGAATTCTTTTTATGGTATTTTAGGACTTTTTGGGAAGGAATATGATGAAGGTAACCTTGAAGATTTATACATCAGTGGTCGTTGGCCACCCATGATTGTAAGTTCAGAAAATTACTCTGAAATCACATGCACTGAAGACCTCGAAAATACAGTTGAACTCCTGACATCTCGCACTCTCATTAGACTTGTATAGTATATGACATAAAAGAAAATCGAAGGTCACCGAAAGGAAATGGATTTGAGTTCGAGATTACGGGGAGTTTGAGAGGTTCAACTAGTCTCAACTATGAAGCTGTAGGTGCAAATTGCGGATCATCGCCATACAGAATTAATTCTTCACTGTCAGAAATGTCAAGCAGAACCGGTTCAAAAACAAGCTAGGATCATCCAATCTTAATCTTTGATGTGTGCCACAACGCATCGGAAAACTGTTTACGTTTATCCGCGTTTGTAGATCTTTATATATAAGACATAAACATCTTAGAATTTTACGGAGATTTTGAAGAAGAAAAGAACTTATTACTAATCATGACCTATGACACCTATGGCGCCTATGGTGCGTGCTATACTCGTCGTCGCTATAACGTCTGTCATTGATCGGTCAGAGTCCATTCACGTATAATCGTTTAAAATATATAGCGCATTGTTCATTGCTATTTTGAGACTTAAATTCAGTCAGGAAGTCAGGACAAAAGGTGCATATCCTTAGAATTACTCTATTCCTCAAAGAAAGAATTGAGCAAATATTTATTTTTCCAACTTTAATTTCATTTTTAAGATTCGCCCTCTCCCGTTCTTTCTAATCTTCCGGAAACCGGACATTCCACAATGATAAAAAGGAAACTTTATTACGAAAGCTGTCAAAGCCAGACAAACACTGAAAAGCAATTTTCACTACTTTTTACTTCAACTGAGTCTCAAGCTGTCGCAGTGCTATATTTTTCTGACTTTTCTGTCTTTTCTTGTGATCTTCACCGGAAATGTTTCTGTCTTTCCTGCACGCCACAATCGTGGATCCGGAAAAAAGGTGACAAAACGTTAATCAAATGGTTTTTACTTGAGTAGTATTGGCACTCATATCTTCTCAATTAAGTCCGTAATGATGCCAATGTATGTCTTGAATCCAAACGCTGAAATCGCTTATAAAATGGTTGTTAAAATGCTTGCTTTGTCATTCAATTCAGAACAACAAACTTTTACTTGTACACGAATAGAACTGTAGAAAGAATTGCAGCAAACAATAACTTCTACATTTGCACAATTAGTTCGTTCAGCAAAATCACGAGATCCCTTGCATACTATTGCATAATCAAAGCGCAATTTTTATCACCGTCAATACATTCTACCATGTACCTAAATCTAATAATGGCAATGATTTCGTTCGCGTGATCGGTAATTTAATATCAAAAGTTGATCAAATGATAACATACTATGAGAACTCAAAGCCATTCATTTCATAAATTGAACTTAGTAATTATTGTTTTTGCTCCCTTGCCATTTAACTTCCTCAGAACGTCTCCATTCATTTTAAAAATACACCGTGAAATTTTCAGTCAAACTGCGTTTCCCAAGAACATTTGACCTTTTTTACCCTTCTAAATGAGCACTTATGGCTTTACGACATATGATTGACAAGAAAAACACAAATTTCTTGAACCTTTGAAGATCAATGCCGTCTCGGACACATCCACGTAAAAACAAATTTGAAAGATTGATATGTAACGCTATATATCAAAACTTAAAAAAAAAATTATGACATGCCAATTCCCTAGGGAAATTAACATAAGTCCGGGAGTACTCCCCAAAAATTTTAGTGGCGGTGTATGCGATAAAATCCTAACCACTTCTTGATATTTTCTTCGTATTGGCACTCAAATAATATCTTCTCAATTAAGTCCGTAATAACAAGTTCCAATGTCTGTCTTGAATTGAAACGCTCAGATCGCTTATAAAATGGTTGTTAAAATGCTTGCTTTGTCAACAACAAAATTTTACAGCTTGTATACGAATACAACTGTAGAGAGAATTGCAGCAAACAAGAAATAGTTTGACTAAGTCTGCAAAATCACGAGGTCCCTTGCATACTATTGCATAATCAAAGCGCAATTTTTATCACAGTCAATACATTCTGTCATGTACCTAAATCTATTAATGGCAATGATTTGAAATTTGAAAGATTATTGATACCGTAGGTAACGTGAGATATCGAAACTAAATAAGAACTGTAATACCTTTGTGGTGACGTAGCGTGAGATAATTATGACAAGTTCATGACATCCCAATACCCTAAGGAAATTAACAATAGGTCCGGGGGTACCCCTCAAAAAACGCAAAGTTCGTGCTATTTTGCTCTGCCATATCGCTCATATTAAAACACAAACTTTCCTGTCCCATTTAACTTTCTTAAAACGTCTCCATTCATAAAAATACACCGTGAAATTCTCAAACTGCGTTTCCTAAGAAAACGCATCCCTTCTAAAGCAGCTTCAATGGCTTTACGACAAATGATTGAAACTGATAGGTAACGTGAGATATCGAAACTTAAAGAAGGACTTAATACCTTTGCGGTAACGTAATGTGAGATATGACAAGTTCATCACAAGTTCTGACATCCCAATACCCTTGGGAAATTAACAATAGGTCCGGGGGTGCTCTCCAAAAATTTTAGTGGCAGTATGTGACGCCCTTCTTGAAATCCTAACCGGTTTAACCAACCATATCCTCAATGCCCTAATATAGCTTCTATAAAGAAGGAAGAAGAAACCCCCCCGGACAAAAGTCCACAAAATTTTGTTAACAACTTTTGTCCCTTTTTAGTACTCGACTACGAAATCTCGCTTAATGCGCAAGCGCATTAACGAGATAAAAAAGGGTTTCAAGTCTCCAAATTAAAGCGTGCTGAAGTAGAAAATGTCATACTAAAAAATCATCAACATTTCATTCACTTATTGAAAAAAAAACAAGGTGAAGAAAACCAATCCATCCACGAAAAAAACTAAATCGATAAAGAAAAATATACCCAATAAACAACAACTCGAAATGTTATTAAATAACGAAATTAATGACGCACAAGTAAAAAAGTACATAAACCAAATTTTAGACAAACTAGACGCAAAAGCAGTTGGTGCAAGACATCCTGAATTCATTTATGAACGACAGAGTGGTGTCACAATTCAAAAAGGTAAATCACGCTATATCATACGAAATGATTCCGGAGATGTACTATTAAGTACAGAAGACCGAAAACAGGTAGAGGACATGATATATTACATGCTAAAGTAAATAAATATAGTTTAAAGGATTCAATTGGATCATTTGAATTCTTGACCACACTTAAACGCATCAATGCAAACTATTTAAAAGAATATCTATAGAATTAATATATATATGAAATCAGAAAAATCTAACCTTATAGATATGAACAAGAGCGATCTTAAAAAACTTAGTAAATCTCAACTCATAAAATTGCTATTAAAGCAAGAGAAGAAAAAACCTGAAATTATCGTGGCAGATGATACCAAACCAGTTCCAACACCAAGAACTTACAAACCAGTGCCAGCACCTCGTAAGAGTGTAAATCAAATAGTTCAAGATTATGAAAACAATATAATTCTTCCACCATTGGAATTCAGGGATAAACCAGTTCCAGCACCTAGAACTAAAAAGTCAGTTGCAGAAAAACCAGTTCCTGCTCCAAGAACTAAAATAGAGCAAACAGACAAAGCTCTAAAAGGTTATACTAAATCCTATGAAATCACAATTAAAAACGATAAAGACCCATCAGTTCAACTACAAAACACTAGAAAGGGTATTGAATACCAGCTCATAAACATATTAACATCGATGAAAGGACTGAAATTTGTTGAAACGCTTAAGGTAACATTTACAAAAATATCAGACGGAGAAATAGTGTATAAGACCGCATATTTCAACAGTCTAGCTCAAACAATCATAAATAATCTAGAAATTACTAAATCACTACAATTGTCAAAACAGCAAATCTTGAATAAGATAGCTCGATGGATATCTGAAGGGTCTGGTTGGACTGTTAAATCGGTTGATAATCATTATCTTAATGTTGTAAAATATCAACCAATGAGAGGCTCTTCATACATTAAACTACCACAAGAACTCAGAAACAGTGCAAAGGGATTGATAAATATGAAAAATGAGGATAATGAATGCTTTAGGTGGTGTCACATCAGACATTTGAATCCTCAAGAAAAATACCCACAGAGAATTAAAAAATGTGATAAAGAATTTATTGAAAAGTTGAATTACTCAGGAATTGAATTTCCAGTCAACCAAAAACAGTATAATAAAATTGAGAAACAGAATAATATCAATATCAATGTATTTGGATATGAAGAAAAACAACCATTTCCTATTTACATATCCCAAGAAAAATTTGAAGATCAAATGCATTTATTATTGATAACAGAAGGCGAAAACAAACATTATGTATTAATAAAAGACTTCAATAAATTTATGTACAATCAAACAAAACATGAACATAGAAAGCATTTTTGTATGTATTGTTTACAATGTTTCAGTAGTGAAAGAGTATTATTAAATCATAAAGAAAATTGCATCATCATAAATGGAAAACAAGCCATAAAAATGCCGTCAAAGGATAATAACATTGAAATTCAACAACTTTCATAAGCAGTTGCCTGTACCATTTGTCATCTATGCAGATTTTGAAGCTATTACAGAAAAAATAGAAGGATGCAGGCCAAACAATGACAAATCCTATACTGAATCGTATCAAAAACATACTGATTGTGGTTATGGTTATAAGGTTGTATGCTGTTATGATGATAAATATAGTAAACCAGTACAGATCTATAGAGGTGAAAAAGCTGTTAACAAATTTATGGAAGCTATGTTAGAAGAAGTTAAATATTGTCGTAATATGAATAAAAGATATTTTAACAAACCATTAAAAATGACAAAAAAGGATGAAGAAGAATTCCAAAAAGCTGGTAAATGCCATATATGTGATAAAACGTATACAGAGAAAGATATTCGAGTTCGAGATCATTGTCATATAACTGGCAAGTATAGAGGATCAGCGCATCAAGATTGTAATATTAACTTCCGATTAACTGATAAGATACCGGTTATATTTCACAATCTCCGTGGGTATGACAGTCATTTTATAATGCAAGAGATTGGTGAAATAGTCAAGAAGCATACATATACAAATAAGAAAGGTGAAAAGTGTCAAATGAACATCAATGCAATTCCTAACAACATGGAAAAATATATGGCGTTCATGCTTGGTAATCATCTAACATTTATTGACAGTTTCCAATTCATGAGTTCCAGTTTAGAAAAACTAGTAAGTAATCTACCAAAAGAAGCATTAAAATATACCTCCAAAAAATTCAAAGGTGAGAAACTTGATTTAATGTCACAAAAAGGAGTGTATCCATATGACTTCATGGATAGCTTTGAAAAATTCAATGAAAAACTGCCATCAAAAGAAGAATTTTACAGCATATTGAATGATGAACATATATCAAATGAAGATTACAAACATGCCCAAAATGTGTGGAATACCTTCAATCTTCAAAATATGGGTGAATACCATAATTTATATCTTAAATCTGATATCCTTTTGCTAGCTGATGTGTTTGAAAACTTTAGAAAGACCTGTCTAGAATACTACAAATTAGATCCATGTCATTATTTCACATCTCCAGGTTTGTCTTGGGATGCTATGCTTAAAATGACTGATAACAAATTAGAACTTATGACTGATATTGACATGTTTCAATTTATCGAAAAAGGAATGCGTGGTGGAATAAGCTACATTGCCAATAGGTATGGTAAAGCAAACAATAAATACATGAAAACATATGATGAGAAGGTGCCCTCAAAGTATATAATGTATCTGGATGCTAACAATCTATATGGTTGGGCTATGTCACAATACCTACCTACTGGCGGTTTTAGATGGATGACAGAAAAGCAGATAAACAACATAAATTTAGCCAAATATAATGAAAACACCCAAAAAGGTTTAATACTAGAAGTTGACTTGGAATATCCCCAAAAGTTGCATGACATTCATAATGACTATCCATTGGGACCAGAAAAAGTGAAAGTAACCAAAAACATGCTATCAGATTATTGTAAAAAAATAGCAGCCAAATATAATATATCAACAGGTCTTGTACATAAATTAATCCCAACTTTGAAAAACAAAGAAAAGTATGTGCTACATTATAGAAACCTACAATTATACACTGATCTAGGTTTGAAAGTAACCAAAGTCCATCGAGTATTGGAGTTTAATCAGTCTGCATGGTTGAAGCAATATATTGATTTCAACACTCAGAAAAGAACCAATACGAAAAATGCTTTTGAGAAAGACTTCTGCAAGCTTATGAACAACAGCGTATTCGGTAAAACAATGGAAAATATCAGAAAGCGAGTAGATGTAAGATTGGTAACTGATGAAAAGAAACTTGTAAAAATGGCAGCTAAACCAACATATGTAAGCAGTAAGATCTTCAATAAAAACCTTGTAGCTGTGCATAAGATTAAAGAAACACTAACCCTAAACAGGCCGGCATATGTAGGTATGTGTATCCTAGATCTCAGTAAGGTATTAATGTATGATTTTCATTATAACTATATAAAACAGCAGTATGGAAACAAAGCTCGACTACTATTCACTGACACCGATAGCTTGACTTATGAAATCGAAGCTAAAGATGTATACCAAGATTTTTGGAATGATAAAGACAAATTTGATAACAGCGACTACCCTGAAAGCTCACAATATTTTGATAAGACAAATAAAAAAGTAATCGGTAAATTCAAAGATGAAGCCGCAGGAGTTCCTATATGTGAATTCGTTGGATTAAGATCAAAAATGTATAGCTACATAAAAGACAATGATAACGGTGGGAAGACTGCCAAAGGAATAAAAAAGAATGTCGTAAAAAATGACATCAAACATGAAAATTATAAAGAGGTTCTGTTTAATAACAAGCAAATGTATCATACAATGAAAACAATCCGAAGCAATAACCATCAACTTGGAAGCTATGAGCTTAATAAAGTGTCATTATCTTGCTTCGATGATAAGCGGTATATTCACGATAATGGTGTGACAAGTCACGCATATGGACATTATGCTATTAACAACTAAAATAATATTTCTTTACCTTTTAACATATCAGTATTCATTCATTTGGAGAAGATATTTGTTTCTTTTCAGAGAGTAAGGCATCTTCTCTAAACTTCACAAATGACTTTCACTGAAAAGTTTCACAAATTAATAACTTTTCACTGAAACGTTTCACGATTGTGTAGTGAAAATGTGAAGCTTTTGATTGGTTGAAAAAAATCATACGATCGTCTCGTGATCTGAAACAATAGGCTATACGTGATGACTCATTTCCTGTTCACAAGCGGAAAATTCTTAGACAATGAGATCATCAACTTCCCACGTTTCCGAGAAAGTCACGCAATGTGACCATCCGTGTCGTAATGACTAATTTTCCTCGGGGAACCCCCTATTGTATGACATCATCGACTTCCTGTTTTTCTGAGAAAGTCACGCAAAGGATTCTATTATGTGGAATCACGCAATGGAATAAACGCACCATTTTGTTTTTATTAACATATAGTTTCATTTGATTTTTCTATATTTTTTAATCCAACAGATGGGAAGTAGTTAAGGTTACAGTGTACCTTCGGGGGTGTCTCCAGTATAACAGCTCTAGGGTCTTAAGATTACACTTAACATACCTAAACCCAGATATCAAATTAAAGCTTATAGAGCTGGCTATCTAAATATGGAAACCATTTGGTAATAAAGTAAATTGTCGAATTTTTTACGACGTCTAAATTCGAACGTCCGAATCAGCTTTAAAACGCTATAACTCAAAGCGATTATTGTATTTTGCTAATTTGATTTGTTCTCGAGTTTTCGAACACGAAGCGCTAAAAAACGTGTCGGCGATTTCCCATATTCAATTGCAATGAAAAGTTACAGAATGTTTTCGAAAAAGGGAGAAAAAAAATTGGAATGATCGCACGGAAATGGCTCTTGACGAAAAAGTTTTCGGAAGTAAGAAATTCGCCGACACGTTTTTGTTGATTATATGTTCGCCTAACTTCTCTCCAAATTTGAGGAAAATCGAACAAATTTCCTTTAAGTTATAGCTCTTCAAAGTGTCCCCAACAAGCGAAAAATTAACTTTTAGAAAACAGCGCTTAAAAAAACATATCGCCTCATAAACAAACTCCGCCCACAAAAGTTATACTGTCACTTCTCCGTCAATTTTCACTATTTTTCGATAATTTTTTTTTTTTGAATGAAAGTTCATTTTGTAAACTTTATTTTGACGCCAAAAAAAAATTTTCGATAAATTTTCGATCTGAAGGTACACTGTAACCTTAAGACTTGGCTTGGTATCAGATCAGTTTTGCAAAACTGATCTGGTGCCGCCAAGTCCTTAACTACTACACTTTTATGGTTGGATCTCTCGCTGTGTTTAGCGGAGAAGTAAAGTCGTTATTTCCCTGCATTTTTTCACGGTTTGCTACTCAAGACAGGGACACTTTTCGATGTGAATTTAATATGTTTTGTTATCAATCTGTGATTGACTTTTTCTTTGTGTTCTTGTTAGTTTTGGAGAATTGTTTATAAAACGTGTTCAGATTTAGTCGTTTCATGATTTCTTTCATCGAAGACAGCTCGGCCTCGATGCGCTATAAATGGTATGCGTTTTGCTTTTAAACATAAACTTATGGAGATTTGAATAATTTTTTTCGAAAAAAGATGGTGTCGTCCATTTTTATGTGTTTGTTCATTCATTACATAGGTTGAAAAGCGATTTTATGTAAACAAAACAAGACTTAGATTTTATAGTTCTAACTTCAATCGCGTGGCCTTATGCAAATATGTTTGTGTATTTCTTGCAATTTTGATTTCCAAGTCAGTTTCTCGGGCAATTTTTGATAAGCAAGAGGTGTATTTTATTCGGAAAGTAGTCGTACTAGTTATTCTAGACGGAGAAAAAGTTGTTTTTGTGAACTTTTGTACGGTTTAAAAGTACTGTGCAAACGGTCACGTAAGCCTGTTTTTGAGAATTGCTAAAATTAAAAGATAGCCCGGTCGTCAATTTTATTCTTGTGCTTCCGACCTTTCACCTCAGTTAAGTTTATCATCGGCTTTCTGTTCAAAGAGCGACGCTGTTAGGCTCAGGCTATCAATATATATATATATTAATTTTGAAATACACAAAGGGAATTTTGTTGTACTGAATGCTGGTAGTGCTGGATTTGTGTTGTTACGGGGTATAGATAAATAAATAAAATAATATAATAAAACTGTAAAATCATGTGAAACAACAAATAATCAAAGAAATCAATAATACGTTTACAAAAACAGATTTCGGTCCCATGGACCATTACAAATCTCACAACTGTTGACTTTTTTTATATAATATCACAGATTATTCCTTGTTAAAACTTCAGGAGGAAAACATGATTTAAAAACCTAATGGAAATAAAGCAGTGACTGACATACATGTTTGCATTTGAACAAGAACCATCCTTCTATTCTGGCCATAAAGACCTGGTAGAAAATTGTGATTAGGAGGACCTCAGGCAAAAAGGAATTCAAACTTCTAGGCTTGAAAATGAAAATGCAGAGTGTTTTGGCACTCTACTCTGAGTTTGTGGCAAAACAATTCAAGGTACTAAGGAACCATTTTTTCTTTGGGCCCTCAGGACTGTGCACATGAGAACAACTATATGTTCTTTCACTTGAGCACAAGTCTTAGGTAATTTATAACAAATGTGTATGTCGTAAGCAACCAGGAATTGGAAAGGTGGTCGCTTAGAAAGGATCATGGTTGCTTACGAGTCAAAGTACAACAATAGAGAATGGTTGCTGAAAGGGATCAAACTGTAGTTGTTCCAGTAATTTTAACTAACAATTAACTTTCCTATCAGAGAGATAATTCTTAATGAGGTATTTATGTAAACCATAAACAATTCCCTCAAAATTTAAATGCCAATTAGTGATGGAGCAAGGAAAGAAGTGTTGAAATGTTTCTATTTTGAAGCAGAACTATTTTCACTACAAGCTCCCCCATCCTACTTCATGGTTTTATTGGGTAATTAACAAATTAAATGAAGCCTTTTGAGAAGTCGGTACAGAAATAGGAAACAGAAACAGAAACAGAAATTTCACCTGCTGACTTACAACCCCCCCCCCCCCCCCCCCCTCCTCCACCCTTACCATCCGTGATAATCAAGCAGGGGCAGAGCCAGGAATTTCTGAAAGTGGGGGTCTGGGTGCATGTACCCCGGAAAATGTTTCCGATTTTACCCTCTAAAACGCCATTTTCAGCATTCCTGAGAGTTGAAAAGCGTTTGTTAAGTCAAAAACTTGACAATCAGTCAATTGGTGGAAGTGAAACAACTAAATGTACGTATAAAACAATTTTATTCTACTATTTTTTATGAACCACATGGGAGACACAGGAAAAGGGGGGGGGTCCAGACCCCCCTGACCCTCCCCCTGGATCCGCCACTGTGACAAGGAATACCCAGGGCCATAGCTAGGGGGGGTCCTGGGGTGCCCATGACCCCCACTTTATAAGATAATTTTAGTAAAACACAGCATGGATGTCGACATGACAATTTGGTAAGTACCCTGGGTGTGACTGACCCCTTTGAAAAATCCTAGCTATGCCCCTGCATACCATAGTTAAATGGAGTTGATCAGGAGCCCATTGATATTATAATAGAAAACAATTAATAGTAATCAAATAATTATAGTTATTTATAATATTTATTGATACAAAAGCTCCAACAAATATCCAGTGAGCCAAAATTTCCCCCAACTATGAACTCAAGGTTATTTGAGATTTTCTTTGTGGGTGTGCCAGGATTTCCGAAGGCGACCAGACCAAATTCGAAGACAACCCGATCTATTCCGAAGATGTCCGAAGATGTTCCGAAGAATTCAGAAGTTTCCATGGACCTCAATCCTCCATTTTATAATATCCAGCTGTAATCATAATGTTCAGAATGATAAAAACCTACAAAAAGTGCTAAATTTTCATTAACATAACTATATTTTTAATTGGATCATGTGATCAGTTAAGGCTAAGAGCTCAACCTAGAAATCTGTAAGTCAGAAGTGAGAAATTGCTCCATAGACATGAGTTGGTATGAGATTGGAGTTTTGGACTCGCAGGCATGAGACTTGGCAGGTATGTTCTATATATGCCACCATGCAGAACTTAAGTATAATAGGTTTTCATTGTCAACTGAAGACAAAAGTAAGCAACCCGGGGCTGCTGTGCATTTCTAGCAGGCCACTGTTAGAGCACAATCCATCAAATATCGGTATAGACAATATTATTATTATTTATCTTAGGAATCAGCAAAGAAATATATTTAACAGACTGATTAAATCATTGATGCATTTTGTCTATGCAAGTTTATAATTTCCTGACGTACTTAGGTCTACAAAATTTTACAAATTTCTATGGAAGCGTTTTCGAGAAAATTTCGAGTGAAGTTTTAAGGTGTTAAAATACAACAAAAACAAAACAATTTTGAAATGCTATTAAAACTTATGTCTACAAGGCTTGATGAAATAATGTTTTGGTCTGACATGAATTTTATACCATCCAAATACCTTAGGTGAGAATCTCAAGGAAATCGCTCTGTTTGGATTTCAGAAATATTACCTTGAATATGAACTGGCCTGGAGTGTTATTTCGCTTTTAGATCAAAAATTGACCCTACACTTATTAAAATTGTCATGAATTAAAAAGCGAATGATGAATTTTTTTAAAACTTAGTCCTCATAAAGATTAATTAATATTCAATACAACTGCCAAGTTTCAAATTCATTGAAACGTTCTAAGGCTGTCAATTTACAGCCTCAACGTAGGAAAATATTGAGCTGATTTTCATGAAAGTGATTTGTTGATCTCATTATGCGTCTCCATTGTCTCGAATCGCCATGCAATTGTAAATTTCAGTACATAATGAATTCATAAACACTTCATTGCTTTGTTTTAAGTGTTACATGAATTCATACTGTACTGAAAGCTAAAATTCGACGGCGATTTGATACAATGGAGATGCATAATGAAACAACAAGCCACAAGAGCGAAAATCAGCTCAATATTTTCCTGAGTTGGTGCTAAAAATTGACAGCCTTAGAATGTTTCAATGAATTTGAAACTTAGAGATTGTATTAAACATTAATTAATCTTCATGAGGACTAAGTTTTAAAAAAAAATGATGGTATAAAATTCATGTAAGACCAAAACATTATTTCATCAAGCCCTGTAGACATAAGTTTTAATAACATTTCAAAATTGTTTTGTTTTTGTTGTATTTTAACACCTTAAAACTTCACTCGAAATTTTTTCGAAAACGCTTCCATAGAAATGTGTAAAATTTTGTAGACCTAAGGACGAGTACGTCAGGTCGAAGATCCAGAGAGCGTTTTCCAAAATTATCTCTTGATGACAAGTAATTCGGCATTATGTAAAACAGGAAGTGACGTCACAACGTTGCTTTGGAAACTCCGATTTCCATAAAAGTAACCTCATCTGAAACTTTAATCTTTCTCTAGTACAGCTGTGGCAATCGATTTTCCGTTGGATCGTTTGTGGTGGTACACAAGTTTCTCAAAGCTAAACGGTATCGTCGCTCAAAAACCCAGTCGAGCCACCTTAAGCGAATCATCTTTACGGATAAGAATGGTGTTTTATATACACCTAACCCTAAGAAAAGTCGGAAATTTTAGAAAACACTAGATATAATAAAGCAGGTTGCTGAATTTAAATATTATTTTGTGATGTTTACAATATAATTCGCAGACCCTAGCGCTCCGTGCTGCAATTAGGATAAATAAACCGCCAAGCCTTCCGGAAGCAGAAAATCACTGTATTCTGATAAGCGTTTAACTCTTTTATTCAAGGGAAAGACATTTTCATTCAAGGAAATATGAGTTTCATTAAAAAGTTTTGACCTTTAGAACAAATATTTTGGATCCATGATCATGAAAAAACAGCGCGCGATCGAATTACATTTCACACAAAATTTGCATGAAGCGAAGTGTACTTGCGACAAAACTTTGAAGAAACTGTGAAGCCTGGAAAAAACTAATACATGGCAAAATCAAAGCAGTTATTTAAGGAACTACCTTTATAGGTAAATTTCATTTCGATTTGGTCTTGAAATCAAACGGGGTAGGGGGTCATGATGCGTCACGCAATATTTATTTTTATTAAAATATTTCGCTAGTTTTGACATTATAAAAAGCAGAATCTCCTGAATCCGATTGCTTGTATTTTTTTCATTACCTGTAAATTTAGGGCTTCCAAAAATTTATTGCAAATCCGGGCTGGAGGAGGGGTCTCTAGGCTTGGAAATCCAGGCGGAAGAGGGGTGTAGCGGGCCAGGAAATCCGGGAGGCGGAGAGGGAGGGGTCAAACAATCTTGCCATCCGTCGGTGGGGGGGAGGGAGGGGGAGGAGGGGATGTGGATTCTTTCTAGAATAACTCAATGTAATAGAAATAATTCAAGGTTTGGGAAGTTTTAGACTAGTGTGGGTTTGATCGGTAATCAATAAATGAAATATTAAAAGCGAGTACAGAAAAATTGGTAGCTTCAATCAACATGTCTTGAGTGATGGTGCAATGTGTGTCACGCAAAATTCGTTGACGGGGGGAGAGGTGCGTGACCCGTTTAAAATAAAACAAAACTTTCTTATGCAAGCGCATAAGTATAGGCTACTGGTAGCCTCTTGTTTAAATAGAAATTCGATTTTGTCGAAAAATGTGGAATTTGAAAATATTCTTTGCTACAGTTGTAAATTATGGTATATTTAACCATTTCGCTACTTTTAAATCGAGAAATGAGGGAAAACACACATTTTCATTAAAAAATTCCTTGACCTCATGCTACTGACTTATGACATATTAATATTTCGTCACCACAGCAGCCATTCTCTTTAAACATTACAGACTTGTGTCTCAAGGATAAACGCATGCGCTAACAAATGGTCTTGAAAACCTGATCCCCCGTCCCACCTTGTACGTCCGAGGGTAATTAAGATTTCTCTCAGACTCTTACAAGAGCATTTATTGTTATAATACGATGTCGTCAGGAACTGTTTGTTTATGCTTGAGACACAGTTTGGGTAGAATCGGTTGCTATGGTGACGAGATATGACGTCATAAGAAGCATGTGTTACACACATTGCAGAGCGATCTTCTCACAAACTGAACGCCTAAAAAGGACTAGCACTGACCTTCACTGAGCCATAGTAGATAGCTCCTTTCTTTTTTTTTAAGTCACCTGGCTTCATCTTTCGCGTTGTGTTGTTCAGTTCGCAAATGTGTTTTGTATTATCAGCACCGGGGTGCACATTAAATGACTCGCAGCGGTTATTTCCAAGGCATTTCTGCTGACATTCAAACTCGTCAACAACAACGGTTGTGCTCATAACATGGCCAAGTAAAGCATGCCCTGAAACGTCAGAAATAAAGAATTGTTAGTTTTAAAAGGAAGGTCGAAATTCTTTTTAGCCAAACATAAATGTTTTAACTATTTTTTTTTAGCAAATTATACGTATAAAGAAAATCGAAGTATCAGTCACAGTTACGCCTATAAATTAACAACATATATGTAAGCCGAAGAAAAGAAGATACACCTACCGACTTTCATTTCAAAAACGCGTGCAGAGTGGTCTGTGTTTGTCATTACAAATAAAACTCCCAGAAGAATGTTGAAAGCCACCACGGCCAGCCTAGTAAGCCACAAAACGGTGGCCATCGGCACGGTACGATCTACTGTTAAAGTTGCCAGCAGAACTCTAAACTCTTGCAGGTAATAAGCCGTCATCTATTGCTAAGTGGTTCGACATCATTGGTCTAATTATAATTTTCATTATATTTGGTTATAATTACTGTTTCTCTGTTTTTTCGTTGTCATGACCAAGCTAAAATGTCGTTCCCCTATCATGTGGTCCAAGTCATGTGCTACTAGAGTTCTCTAATATAATCAGTGGACAGTGGCTAAAATCTTATTGCATTTTAAGCTAATACTTTTGTTTATAATTTATGAATTCATATGGCTATGATTCATTTTCTAAGTCTTGTACTAGGATTCAGGCCCGCTTAGATGCTTCAGAAAAAAAATAAATCGGTATTAGCTCATGATCAAGGTTTGTCCTCGTCTTTATGACATTGGTTTCGGCAGGTGTTTTAAAATGCATTCAACTATAGCCCCAATGAATGACATGGCGCTGCTGGGGACCTGTGAAAAAGTGCGGAAATTGCGCTGGTTTTCAAAACAACGACGTCCTTTACAAATTCTACCGTCTCGGTAATTCAAAGAAATGTATCCTTGATCAGTGATGAGCAAGTCAAGGACAGGCAAAAAAAAGGATAAATGACCAATTGCATAGTTAAGGGTATAACAGCTATTCTTGGATTTTCAAAGAGTTCAGCTGCCACTCACTGATTAAATTCTAACAGCACGTACATTACTGATGACCAAGTTTTGTTTACAGCGGTTACCATTACAACACGCGACCCATCGCACTTCATTCAATTCCAGAAATAAGGTCAAACTTGAGTTTGGTGGACGTCAATCAAAGAAAATCCGTTAACATTGTTTCTTAAATTCCGACTGGATCTCGAACATTTCAAAAAGATACAGTAAAAGTTATAAAAAAAAAAACAAATTGGAAGTCAATTACAGTTTTAAAGAGAAGATTTCAGGCAACATGATAAAAAAATTGGCGCTGCGTGCAGCGTCGGGTTTGTGATTGTGATCCGCCTACTTTTATCGTGCATCACTGAATTGCAAATTATCACTTGTAGTGAAATTTAAAAGTTGTTTTTTTTTTAATAAGGTTTTTGCAAACGGCTGCTTTTGTTTTTGTTTAAACTGGCTTGGAAATCAGTTTTGATTATAAATAAATTTTATCTTCTCTCTTACCGTGTAGCTGGTAAAATTGTCGATCTTTTAGATCTGTTTGCTTGAACTTCTGTCAGAATCCAAACTAACGGCTTATTTTTTATTGACGTCTACTAAAACTCAACTTTATCCGCCTCTTTTGAAGGGGGTAAGTCTCCTATTATTGGTAATTATGTGAAAAAACAAGCGAAAACAACAGGTCAAAATAGTGATCGGCCATCTCTGCTTATTTGAGAGCAAATCTTCACTCATTCGAATGATTTATATCACTCTATGGGGGTGCATTTTAAGCTAATTGTTCATAATTTATGAATTCATCGGCTATGATCGATCCATTATCTAAGCGCTAGGAATATTCAGGCCCTCTAAGATGCTTCAGAAAAAAAAATAAATTGGTATTAGCTCAGTATTACCCCTAATTCTGCAGTTGGTCATATATCCCTTTTTATCTGTCCTTGACTTGCTCAACACTGAGCAAGGATACATTTCTTTGAATTTACCGAGACGGCAGAATTTGTGAAGGATCGTCCTTGTTTTGAAAACCAGTGTGCGTTATCTCCTGCCGGTAGAAACATTATTCAGCGTCGAGTTTAAAGAAAGGATCGTCAGGAGAAAGTTTTTTTGGTTTTGTTTTTGTTTTTGTTTTGTATTGTTTTTTTTGTTGTTGTTGAAAAAAGTCCGTTGAATTATGTTGAATTATGTTGAATTAGTTGAAAAAGTCCGTTGAATTATGAATGGTTTCCAAAATTCACGCTTCTTTGAAGCATGAAATTAACGATGACTTATTTTTGTATTCGACTCGTCCAACACCACGAAAATTTAGCTGGCCAATTTTGGACAGTTTCGAAAATAGAAGGCACCAAGATAAATCACTGATCAGCGAGTTTGTTTTATAGCGGATTTAAACCAATAAGTCAATAACATGTATATCCATAGTTTACAACTCTAACATAGACATTGTTAATTTCCGCACTTTTTCACAGGTCCCCAGCAGCGCCATAGCCCTTGATGATATTTATTTTATCTTGTACATCATATCATCAGTGTCATAACATTGGCCACCTATAATTAACGGTTTTAGATCTTTTTACCATCTCTATTCAGCATAGGCGTACGGGCAATTTTTTTGCCAGGGAGGGGGGGGGGGGGGGGGGGGGTCAACAATTTGCCCAAAAAATTCTCGCAAGTTGCCAAAATTTTTATGAAACAGTCGCAAAGAAACGAGGGTGGTGCGATGCACTAACATAGGCCTACATATGAAGTGAAAATACTCTTACATATGAATTTATCATATGAGCTCATAAAACACGTTAAAAGAAATAGCTGTCTCTGCCATTTCGACGGCTGAAAATTTCAATGATACGATCCATGTCATTGTTGACTACAGAGTTGGCATATGCCCATTCAATGTTAATAAGTGTAATGTTACTAACATAAGTTTTCAATCTGCGCAACGCACTGAATGATCGTTCTGCAGAGCACAATGTAGCAGGTATCACTGCAAGGATATGTACCACATTAGAAAACTCTGTAAACATATCAAATAGATCATTCTCGTGCATTGCCTCCAGCATTTCAGAAACAGTCATGTAGCCTAATCCGCGCACACGACGAAAACTCGTGTACATTTTCTGCTCGGCTTCTAGAGTCTTATACCTGCCAAGTCTCACGCATGCGAGCCCAAAACTCCGATCTCACGCCAACTCACGCCTTTGAGCAATTTCTCAAGCCTAACTTACAGATTTGAGCTATCAGCCTTAACTGATCGCATGATCCTATTAACAATATAGTTACGTTCATGAAAATTTGACACTATTTTTGTCGGTTTTTATCGTTCTGAACATTACGATTACAACTGGATGTTATTAAACGGAGGTCTGAGGTCCATGGAAACTTCCGAATTCTTGGGAACATCTTCGGACATATTCGGTATAGATCGAGTTGTCTTCGGATTTGGTCGGGTCGCCTTCGGAAATCAGCAAAGCGGGAGAAGCTTTCTTTATCAGGTGTTTCACTGTGACAGATATTTCCCAAAACACAAAGTATTTCCTGGTTATTTCCGCTAAACCTGAGCTCAAGCTCGGACAGGACCTTGTCGATGGACGCATAGTAAGTGCTAATACGGTGGTTTGATTCCGGGATTTACCACGCCGACTTCAGGTTAGAATAGAAAATATCTATCTCTTCGAAAAAAAAAAAACATGGAAACTTCTTTCAAAACTGGCTTTGCCCAAATTTCTCTTGCATGCTGCCCAAAAAATCTGAGTTGCACAAAATTTGGGGGGGGGGGAGGGGGGAGGGGGCTGCAGCCCCCCCAGCCCCCCTCCCCCCGGCCCGTACGCCTATGCTATTCAGTTTCTACCGAGATAGTTGCCAACACTTTTAAGAGGGGGTGGGGGGGGGGGGAATTTTAATTAATTGCAAGGCTGTTGCTAATGATGCCGATCAGCAGGTGAACAGGTTAGCGGATTTCATCGATCCAACATGACAGCGACCGCATGGTGCAAGAAGACGACAGATTTGGTGAACACAGACGCGCAATCGAAAAAGCCAAAACAACATCACATCAACCTACCGCCGATTCAGATCACTTTACTCTTCCTGGCCATTCAATCAACGACGTAGAACTCATTACCCTTCAACTCATTACTCAAACAGAGACGCCATTCGTAAGGCCAGAGAAGCATTTTTAATTTCTAAGAGCAAGACTCTTAAACCCTACGGGATGAACAGGCGCGATGAAACTTAATCTATTTCTATTTTTATGGTAGCCTTTGTTAACGTTTCTGCCATCTATTTTTGTTAACCAATCGTATTTAATATTTTTATTTGAATCATTTTATATCTTGTAACCGTTTTGTTCCATTTTTACTTAGCTCTTTGCAGCCCGTGATGAAGGTTAGTTTTGCCTAACCCAAATATTGGGCAATAAAATACCCTTTATATTTGTCCGATCAACCTTGCATTGAGTTTTAAGTTTTATAAATTACAAACTTGTACATACTGTTAGGAGCACCTAACGGAACGTTTCGATGGAAAAACTGTTCGGAAGACCTTAGTCGCCTTAAAAATTCTTAATGAAATAGGCTTAAAAAATAGTTTTCTTTTGTAAAATGTCGCCCCAAACTTTCCTAACATCGTAAATTTTAACGCCTTTTGTCTTCGGGGCAGGGGCGGGGGGGGGGGGGGGGGGGAGGGGGGTAAAAATATCGTTATGGGTACGGTACGAAATAATGTCAGCTAGGATTTTCGGAAAGGTGAAAGTCAGGGGATGTTTCCCTTCCATAAAATTTTCTGCTGAAGATTCAGCTAAAAGAACCAATTAAAAAGCTCAAACTATATTAGCTTTCACAAATGAAATGGAACAACAACAAAAAAAAGGTTTACAACAAAAGACAGTACTACCCATTCAAAGGGTTTTCTTTCATTTCTCGTTGGGTGACACTGGTACTCAGTGTCATAAGAAAAGTTACCGATTATTGAGTGTCATTATTTACAAACACAATAGGAGTTGATTGTTAATAGGTTTGTTTTAAGCAATTGTGTTTTTTTTAACCATTCTGAGGCTTAAAACTCTTTTTTGTTAGCCTAGTGAAAAAAACTTTTAAAAAATCTGCTCGCGAAATCTTCGTAAGACCTTTTACCAACGCTGTTGTTTTAATTAGTTTGAAGCTTTACGAAGTCTTCTTGTGTACCAAGGAAACCCAAGGGCAAGGAAAACACTCTGAGGTGGAACTTCGCAACGAGAGTAGACGATCGTGATTATATTCTTCTCAGAGAGATATATATTAATTTTATAGGTTTCATCCGCAAACAAGAGCAATCAAAAACTCAGTAACTAAAACCCGGCTCAATATTTTAGAATCTTAAGTTTACAATTTGTCGATTCATCAGCTTTTTCTGCAGTCTTTGAGTATTAACATAATCATACAACTGAACCAGTAAAAAATATAATTAAAATTAATAATTGTTCTGACGAAACTTCGCTCGCTCGTAAATTTTTTATGTATTTTAATTAAGGTGATTCTATGGAAAAATAAGTTATAATGACAATTTTCATAAAACTTTGCAGTTATTTATTACCGGTACATCCAGTACATGAAAAAAAAAAAACAATAAAATAATAATAATAATAATAATAACAATAATAATAAAAATAATAATAAACTTTATTCACAATTTAAAAAATATCTTAATTACAAAAAAATTAAAATAGAAATAATTGATAATAAAAATTCAAAATTCTATAAAATTACGAATTCCATGATGCAGAGATATTAAAATTATACAATCGAATAATAATAATAATAATAATAATAATAATAATAATAATAATAAAAATACTATAGGCTCGATATATATGCACGTGGATTTTGGGAGCCCCAACGATCAGCCTTTTTTGATGTCAGGGTTTGTCACCCAAACGCTGAATCGTACAGGAATCTCAGCCCAGATCAAATCTACCGTATGCACGAGAACGAGAAAAAGCGCCAATACTCTAGTAGAGTCCTCGACGTCGAACACGGGACATTTACACCTCTCGTATTTACGACAACCGGTGGAATGGGTAAGGAATGCTTGATGTATCACAGTCGCCTTGCTGAGATGATCGCGATAAAGAAGGGAGAAGATTATGCGAAAACAATTTCATGGATCCGTGCAAGAATATCTTTTGCACTTCTAAGATCCGCACTGATTTGTCTGAGAGGGTCACGGACTGTTAAGAGAGAGTCTTGAGACTTTAGAAGCGTAGATATAGAGATAGAGACTGCCGAAGGAAATATTAATTAGTTCATTTATTTTTAAATTATTATTTTTGACCTTGTGAAAAGAATTGAGTACGTTTTTTTTAATCGATATGTATATAAATATATTTTAATTACGTATAGTCAATATTTTGTATTTGTTTTACTCCATTAGTTTTTTAAATTATATATTTTTGAATATCTATTTGCTTGAACTTGTCAAGCGTTATGAAATGAAAATTTATATGAATGAACGTTATAGCTTTTTCAAATGTACATATTTTATCGTAATTAGAATTTTAATGTATTGTAAATAGTTATTTTAATTGTTAATAAACATCTTGTTCATCATTAAAATTCTAATACGGTAAAATATGTACATTTAAAAAGGTAATATTACATCTCATCTGGCCGATCGACTGCAACACTGTAAATCCTTGGCAACCTAGGTCCTGGGTGCCCTAACAGAACTTATGTCTGGTTATGTTGACTTATAAATGCAACAAAACCTCATAATAATAATAATATGAATATTTTTAGCATTCTAGTAGATTAATAATTGTAAACGTGAAATTATTTGAGAATTTTTTTTAATTAACTGTAAACGTAAGATTGTTTGAGAATTTTTTAATAAAGAAAAAAAATTTAAAAAAAATAAAAATAATAATAATAATAATAATAATAATAATAAAATTTAACCAAAGCAATACTTTATTAATAATAATAATAATAATAATAATAATAATAATAATAACAAGAGGGGGTCACCATGCCCGTTTTCACGTTATAGCACTGTTAATAGTATATATTAACTAATTCACTAGCTTGTGGCAGCAATATTTAAAATCCTAGCCTTGAGCGAGAGGCAACTATTATTTGCAGAAAGTTATTATTAGCAATGAAATATTAGTATTATTCTTATGATAGCAGAACAATGTCATTGTGAAAAGCCTTTAAGTTACCGAAAAAGAGGAAAGTGATTCCATGATAATATTTCAAAATCTACTAATGAAAACTTTTTCATATTTGGATAATTATGTAGGTACAGTGTAATGGTGTAGTATTTTCTTCAAAACATGGAATTAAAAAGATGGGTCACCACGATTGTTTGAAGAAAACAACCACTTATTTACTAAAGGAACTGAATCCTCAAAGGAAGCCCTATTTGTTTGGAGTGCATGCGCGCTCGTGCACGTGCAAATGACGCAAGATATTATACGCAGTAGTGCTGCGCAATGCAATACTAGGGAATCACCTTAAAATAAATCGAAGTACATGAATACACTGATACACTCAGTAACCACTGCTTAAGGTGGCTCACCATAATGGTATCAAACAAATGCCCAGTCATTGTTCAACCATGTTCAACAAGTGATTGTCATTGTCATGATGTAATAGGTTACAAACTTATATTTCTGTAGAATCACCTTAAATTAATGATGACAGAAAGCAAATATTTCCAATTGTAGATTATTGTTATTATTATAAATATTATTATTAATAAATATTTCTGTACAGTCAATAAATATTTTTCACAGACCCACAAAAGTCTTAAGTTACAACCTAAAACATGTCATTTATTTTAACTTATGTTCTAACAAACATTCCTGAAATTAGATTTCATTTCCATTTTACCAGTTTACAACTTTCTATGGTAAAACAAACAACAATAAATTATTATTCTCCCAAGGTTACTTAGGAGCTTTTTTCTTTTAGTGATAATGTTACACATCAATACTCAATGTTTTTTCATTCCATGAAGCTTGTTCCTCATCATCTGAAGTGCTCTGACAAGCAGACTCTGATAGTGGAAGCTCGTTGGCATTCTCTAAAAGCTTGTGTGCTTTAGAGTCTTTCAAAACAAACAAAGTAATGCCGGACTGATATGCAGCAGGAATTGCAATGTGTGTCATTAATAGTTCTCTATGTTTTAGCTCTTTACCGTGAAGAACCAGCAAAGTCTCCTCTTTTACCATTTGATCAATTTGATTTTGGACATTCAAATCCCTCCATCTCTTTTCCTCTGAGCTCCAACAAGAGTAGTCAAGAGCATTACTCCATCTTTGTAGCACATCATGACGCCGTATCAGAAGCACTGACTCACTGCATAGCTGTAGAGACACTACATTAAATGGAGACACTTCATTGGGATTTATAAGATGTACACCATTCCTGCTTACACCACAAATGACTTGGTGATGCCAAGCATCAGGGATTGTTCCATCAGCTAAAGTAACCTTTTGGCAATTCAGCGTTGCCAAAGGTATTGCTCCATTAACAAGCCAGTACTTTAACCAGTTTGACAAGTCAAAGTCACGTTCAGGGAACATATGAAAGAATCGTCCAATGACGTTACCCTGAGATATCTTGTCCAGTCCCTCGATTAGGTCTGTGTGTGTTGTGCCAGCAACACTGCGCGACAAAAGGTACTGTGGTAATGGAGCATCAAGGTCCCTCAGTTTTGTATTTACGGCTTTAATTGCAGCATCAACTTCAGCCGTCTTTCCAAGTAATTTCTATATCATAAAAAAAAATTCAGAAGTTAGCATCCCTTGAATATGTCTGGCTTTGTACTAAAACACACACACATGAACAGAACATTTTGGCTCGGTCTGGGGGTATACACAATTATTGTACCATTTGTGACATCATTTTATTGAAATCATCATCTTTTTGGCTAGTATCTGATTCAGCACATGCCTAAACAAGGATCATTGCATCAATGTTGGCATTGTTCAAAACAAAATTCACACTTTTGTGTTCTCTTCATGCCCCAAAGAAAGATAAAACACATTAACTGTATCCAGTGTGAAGGGAAATTTACTTCTCAAGCCATAAATTTATTTTGTAAAGTTAATTGGCAGTGATTTTCCAAGTTGGCAGTCAGAAATAAAAATTGGTGGCTTCAAGTGACAGTTTTTCAGTGGAAATTCTGCATGCACATGACTTAGCCAGTGCTAAGCTTCAGTTCCGTTCTGTAGCATGATTGAAGCAATTACATGTATTTAATGGGGATGCTGTTTCTCTTAAAGTGCACCTAAATCCAAAATTGTTTTTTTTTTGCTTAATCAACTCTATGTACATTGAAAAGTTAAATGTTTCTTGTTTTTAATGTCGTGTTAGTGAGTTATAGAGATTTGAATTTACAAAATGCTAATTTGATGATGTCATTTTAGGATTCATTTATAATTTATACAACTACTTGTTTTTACCTCCAAGGAATATTTTTTACGAATCAATTGACTGTCCACAATTTATATTTAGTATTTCTCAAATTGATTTTCCTTAAGCTGTATACTGCATATTGTAAATTGACGTTGAAATAATGGCAAAATCCTAAAATGACGTCATCAAATTAGCATTTTGTAACTTCAAATCTCTATAACTCACTAACGCTACGTTAAAAACAAGAAATATTTCACTATTCGACTTTTCAATGTACATAGAGTTGATTAAGTGAAAAAAAAAATTGGGGGTACGTGCACTTTAAGCCTGATTCTTACTTTTGCAATAAGCACAAGATAAGTGCAGTGTTGTTATTTTTGGTGAACTACTAGTCACATTTTACCATGGTTCCCCTTGTAAAATACAAGTGACACATACAGCACAGTGTTCTTGGGTTCAACACAAGTAGACTGCTTGCTACCTCTTTTTAGTCAGTCGAGTGGGCGAGCGAATCACGAAAACAACCTCGGTGAGACTGGAGCGAACGAACGATCGAGCTGAGGGAAAATGGGGGATTTTCTCTTGCTTTATTGATCACTGTTTGCATATTTAATCACACACTGGACTATCCAGAGAAGGACTGCTAGCAGTCTAGCACAAGAACAAGCACAAATGAAAGGTACTTATTGACTGAGTGGGAGGGCCAGACAGTAAAATATTTGGCTCGAGGTCCATGCACCATGACTGAGGGCCAAATATTTTCCTGTCTGGCCCAACCTAACTCAGTCAATAAGTATTTTATAATATGGCTAGAAAATACAAGAATAGTCGTGCAGTGCGAGGTCACTTGAACTCGAGTGGGGCTGGACGGCTTTTTCCGGACCAGCTCAGGTCAACCCGTTCGGCCCCGCTCACGTCACCTTGCGATTCTATTTTCTATAACATTGCGTCAGCTGGGCCATACGGTCATATTATAAACAACTTTCTTTCTTGTGTTTTCGTGTGCTTGTCTCATGCCAAATGTCACACAGGATTTTTCTCATGCTTTCGGTGCTGACTTGTATGCTTTATGATAAAATGACATCCCTTCAACATACATGATACCAGTTTGATCTTCTTCTGAGTGAAAGTTCATTCCAGTTTCATCTGGTTATGTATACCATGTGTGCACATGTGTCCAGTAACACCGGTGGGCTATTGCATTAATTTTGATGTACCACCTGGTTGAGGAACAGTGGAATTCTTCAGTGGGGGGGGGGGGGATGGTGGAATTCAGGGGCGGATTTAAGGGAGGGGCCGAGGGTGCTGCGCCACTCCCCCCGCCCCCTTTTATCTGGGAATTTTTTTTTTTTGGAAACAAATGGGACGACTCTAGCCATAGTACTTGGATTTCGTTTGCAAAAAATGTTCGAGTTGATTCAAGTCATGTTTGACCACAACCACAATTTGTTAAATATTTCAACATTCTTCTTCAATATGGGATCCTTGCATTTGCCAAAATAAGAGCACCTAGAATGCACAAGATTGCATCTCATAGTCAGCCCAGTCAAAATGTTTTTGAGTAGTAGGCAAGATGGCTGGAGTAGTAGGCAGCAGAGGCGCGGCCACAAACTTGTTTGGACGCCATCTTGTTTGTAACTGCAAGAGCATTCACCGCTAACCATTCACATGGCTTATTTTCCCACATAATGTTCAAGGCGTTCCAAGGCCCCAGTAACCCTGTCGCTCAGCATGCAAGGTTCGTTCGTGTGCGGCTCGATTCACAAGAAACTGTATAATTTTTATGTTTTGGTCAGTTACAGTTTGAACTAGAAGAGACCTCGTATTTGTTGTTAATGAAGTTTAGTGTAAAGTAGGCGGCAGATATTTCGTTGTAGGTGGCAAAATCGCCGGCTGCCGGCACATTTTGACTGGGCTGATAGTACTTAAATTATCAAAATTTTCCAGGGGGGGGCATACCTCCGGACCCCTCAACATGTTTTAGGGGTAAATAAAAGGGTCAAAAGCAGTGGAATTCTTTAAGGGATATTAAGGATTGGACACTGTGGAATTCTTTAGAGATAAAAACCCACATTGTTATTTAATGGCATTCTTTGCGGGTCACCAAATCTCCTGGAAACGAAGGAGAGTGTTTAATTGTTCAAGTACACTATTTTTGCACTTCCTTTGGCCGATTCTTGGTAATTTTTTTTTATATTTGACGCGTTTTTGTGGTTGAATCAGCGACGCGACAATTTTTCAAAAAATCGCATCACCTGTGCGAGCAAAAACTCGCAGGTGTAGCCGCGGCTTAAATGGGGTAACTCAGGCGGTGTTGGACACGGTCCACGTGACTTCATTCGTCCAATCACGCGTCACTTTAGTGATACTAATGGCGGCCGTCTTCACTCTTTCGTGTTGAGGTCTCCTCTCTGTTCTTGGATTGATTTCTCGTTTCATAGAACGTTTTAATTTATCGTTTTCGGAGGGCCGAAAGAGAAATACCGTGGCAAGCTATAACCCAACTTGTAGCTTCAGGTGAGCATATTTTGTATCAAATTTGTTCAATTTAAACCATGTTGTCTTCAAAATCTTTGTTTACCACTAATGTGTGACACGGGTATTTAGTTTGCCCTTTCTTTGCATTGTTCGGTCAGTATTTGGATTTATTTTTGCACAGAATTAAAGTTTAATAGTTAAACTTTGAGAAAAGGTCGGGGGGCCCACTGGGGCCCCGCCGTTTTAGTGGTGAAAAATCGACTTGAAGTTGTAGCTTTTTTCGCGTTTGTCACGTATTATCTTGTAAGATTTCATGGGAGGAGATGGCATGATTGATGCACGCAAACTTGCTTTATCGGGATAAGAACAAATTTTTTGGAACTCAGAATACTATTTTTTACTGATTCCTTTTATCTAAAATACATATATTTTTTTCTTCTAGGTATTTCAGGTTCTAAACGGCCCGAAGGCTCTTCACCCGGTCCCATGTACAAATATATTGTTTTGATTACTGAGTCAGCTTCCATGGAATGTTCCTGCTTTCTTTTCCTGCATAGCTTTATTCAGGGAAAAAAATATGTAATAAATTTTTAAGTTGTGATCTCTCTGAACTACTTACAGGAGTCATGATCTGGAGAAGTTGCATGATTTTATTCAGTATTTTAGTAATTTGCTGAGGGAGTTTTGCTGAGTTTTGGTAATGGTATGGGGATGCCTGTTGACATTTTTATGGTTAGATTGCATCCCGGTATGTTAGGAAGGAGCTTGATTCTAACACAGCGTTCAAGGATTTTTGCCATTTCAAGTGCTTTTAAAACTGTAAATTCATGTCCAGGGCCTCAAAATAAAATGTTTTGTTGGATTTTCTTTCAAACATTAGCACATACAGTAGGCCCCTTTTTGCACTGAGCTTTTCAAGTATTCCCTGACTCCTTAATCATGAAGTCTATTTCAAATTTGCAGTTTGGAAAAGAACTTGTAATTCAATTGTCATGAAGGTCCTGAAAATATTCTGTGCCAAATTTTGTTTTATGTAAAAAAATATTTCTTATGTTCACAACACTGACAAAATTCAAGAAGCTAAAGTTTTTTTGGTTTGTGAAAACCTGCTTTACGTCAATAATAATTTAAACTTTGAAAAATTTGAATTATTGGGCCCAAATTGTTTTCAGGAATATATATTTCAAGAAATGTAACAACTACTATAAGCAGTGTATAGTGGAGAGACTCAATCATATAGACTACAAAGTAGGGAGTCTCGTACTTCTCTCAGGGATTATTTGGTGGGATAGTCAAGCAAGGGAAACATGCAAGCCAGTGTGCAAGAACATTGGCTACCTAAGCCAATTTTCCGGCATAGACACTCGCATATTTACCTCACTTGACTATCCACAAATAGGAAATAAGAGATTACTTGCAATATAAGACTGGAAAGTAGCACTTTTAAAAAGTGTTGAATTTAAGTAACATACTGAACATAATTTACTTAATTATTGAACATAGGAGGACTTGAATAATAAAAGAATGATGGTATCTGAGTCACTTACTTTGTACATGTCATAAATCAATGTCATAAATGTCATAAATCAATGTGAGGCCCGAGGGGTTTGCAGGAGGAACTGGCAACAGATGTTGGGAATTTGAATTTTTTTTGCCATTCCTTATAACACCATCATACAAGTCTTATTGTATAAAATATTAATAAGAAGAATAATAATAATAACTGTTTATTTACAATTCCATTGAAAAAGTGAAAAGGAGATAAGAGGTTATCCCTTTCTAGTCTATCTCCTAGTTCCTTCTAGTTTATCTCCTAATCAACCACTAATTCAACCACTGTCGATTTAAAGGAAGCACTGGCATACTAGTTTTTATAACAGTTTTAAACATACAGCCATGGAATCCAGGAAACTTTCATTTCAGCTTCCTTGAAAATTTTAATTGACATTATTTTTTTTGTAGTTGAATTATTTAGTTGGCAAGTTCTTTCAGTTCCATTTTCACTGTACATGCATGTAGATCTTTGCCAGGAAAGAAGAGGGTGAATGCTGGTATTCAGTCATTATTGGTGTCTGCCACAATGGAAGATACCGGGTAATATGTGATGTCATGTTCTATTTGCTCATTTTGTGTTGCAAATGAAAGGTGCAACCAAGTAAAAGTCTTGATTGTTTTGGTCTTTCTCCTCTCTATCCCAAGATGCACCTATGCAGGAGGCTGGTCAGTTTGGCAGAATCAATTTCACAATAAAGAAATAAAAGTTAATTTATGAAATTTACAACTGATTGGCCAAAAAATACATTATTTTATAGAAAAATAGTATACAATAATGCTGACACAAACAATTAAATTTTTTGTAGCAGCAACATACAGTGCCCTAAATATTAAAGTAAAGGCTTTCCAGCTTTTCAAAATGCCAACCATACAATAATTTTACAAGATGGACTTTCAGTGGTGCATTAGTAGAGCATTTTATTTCCAATTTTTTTTAGAAATTACCAGTGGCAGTAAGCTGCTGTAATTCGTATGTATAAACGGCTCGCAAGGTATTCATTACACTCTGCCCTAAAGAATAAAATGCAATATAAGGCCTTCTGCAAAACCAGCAGTTCATTTTTCTTGCCTTGGCGCTTCTGAAACATCCCGTGTAAACAAGAGCAAACGATTCTCCAGATTCACGCCAGTTTTTAAATTCCTTGCACGAATTCACTAAACAAAGACGAGAAATAGGTGACGGTTGTAAACTTCGGCAAAAGATCGACTGACGGACGGTAATGTCACCTTTCTTGTTACGATTAACCTGCGATCAGGCAGATCAAGCGATCTTTCTTTTTAGAGCGCCGGCGATCGCACGTTGCGATCGGGACTTTCATCACTAAATTCGGTCCTTTATAGCTGTTCTAAGCATCCATAATGCACATTTACAATAGCCAGTAGGTTAGAGAAAAATATAAAACGAAGAAGCGCAGTAATTTCTCCAAGAAAGCGAAGAAATCTACCTCTAATCGTCTTTGAATCACGGAGAGCAGAGATGTTGACTGGTTGGCGTCAAGATGCAAATAACGTAAAGATTAAATTTCTCCCAGCATGCAGCGCGAAGCGTGTCCAACACCGCCTGGGGGTAACTGCTCTTCTGATGAAATTCTTCAGGGGTAAACACGTTTTTCATGGAATTCTTCAAGGGTTAGTCCATTTCTTATTCCTTCACGGTAGTTATGCAGACAACGGAAAGAAAAAAATAACCGTCGATCATATGGCACTTCATCCCCCCAAGATATCGCGAAAACATAGAAAAACCGCGCCTTTACCGGGTTAATTTTCGTCCTCGGTTTAATTTTCGTTGTTTTTATCAAGGTTTTCCTTACCAGCACGTTTAAGACTGCAGTAGCACCACAAGCTGACGCTCCAACCTGCTTCACTTGTTTCTCTGCGGCCTCAATCTCATTCCACAAGACAACTCTTTCTGGCAATTTATCTTGTTCGTTCAGGGAGTATGAAGGCGTACAATCAGCCGCCATTTTGGTTTGTTTTGGCTTTGTGAAAGAAGTGGGGGAGGGTGGGAAAGGCCACATGGCGTGCAAATAGTGCTTTTAGGGAGGAGTGGGTAGAACGCCGTCACATCTCACATTTTTTTATTAAAACAAAGCAGAATTTCACAGTTTGAATTAAACTTTAATCTCAAACATAGCATAATCAAGCACAAGACAAGTTAGATATATTTTTAAGAAAAAAGAAATTGTAAGATGTAAGAATATTGCCTTTCACCACCCCTCCCCCCTCCCACGATGGAAAATTTGTAACTAGAAAGCGAGAGATTGGGGTCGAATCTTTAAGGAATACCGCTGACAAGTGGATAATGCTGAAGAAACAAAATGGCTTCCAGCAGACCTTTGTGAAGATTTACAATTTGCAATTATATATTCGCCAGAAAGTATGGCCTTTTCTCCTTTAAAATTAGCTAAACTAGCTCGTCCTTGTGGCGGACTTCATATCAAACATCGTCAAGTTTCGAAATGGCTTCCAAGCTCCCTTAGGACCCTTTTAAATATTGACAGTCTCCAAGCTCGCCAAGTCGGCGATCCAATCTTACGCGAACAAGCAGAGGTTGTAGACATCTCAACGATCCACTCGCCTGAATTCAAACAGATGGTGGAGCGTATGTTCAAGGTTATGAGGAAAGCGAAAGGCCAGGGGATCTCGGCACCGCAAATCGGAGCTGGGCTTCAAGTGATCGCAATGGAGTACACAGGACAACACATGAAGGAGTTAAAGGATCAGGGCTGCAGCGATAAAGAGATAAAGCGCATGGGCATTGCACTAGTGCCACCGAGAGTCTTTATCAATCCTGAAGTCAGAATAATTGACTCCACTCTGCTGGCGTTCCGGGAGGGATGTTTAAGCGTTGAAGGGTATTCGGCGCTGGTTCCTCGGGTGAAAGAGATCGAAATTTCTGCTCTTGACATGGAAGCACATCCGATCACATGGAGAACTATGGGATGGCCAGCGAGAATCATTCAGCACGAACTGGATCATTTGAAGGGAAATCTGTATATTGACACCATGATGTACAAGTCATTTATGAAAAATGACTGGGGAAATTATATCAAAAAGTAGTAGCGATCATAGACTCTCTTCAAATAAGATTGGTTGACCGGACTGACCCAGTTACTGGGACCTAGCCTCACTCCTACTGTATATTTCCTTTGTAAAATTTGTGCTGTTCATTTGATAACACGAGCTGGCCCTGGTTACCAAGATCTTGGATTGTCGAACCAGATCTTGGTAACCGTGGTAACCGGACAGGGAATTTCCCATATGAACAAGCCAACCTGGTTAGCAGGGTGAAAATTTTTCAAATATGCATGCGGAGGAGGGCGAGATAAGTATCATTGTAATGATATTTCGATGTTGAATGAGTAAAGATTATATCATAGAGCAGTTTTCAATTGAGTATCGAAAGTAATTACACAATTGCTTTTGTTTTGCATTGCTATGCTTTGTGATTGGTTAAAAAATCTTGCGCTACTTTCTCGACCAAACAGAAGTAAAACCAAAACCAATCATGACTTGCTCACACGCGTTTTCCCGCGCTTGGCGCCGCCAACATGTAATTGCTTCAAGCTCTGATTGGTTCATTTGATTGTTTACGACTGCTGTGATTGGTCAGAGCAATGACTTTAGTTTTGGTTTTACGACACAGTTGAAAACTGCTCTATAAGAATTTTCAGAATAAATAATTATTACAGGAAAGAAAATCACGAGTTCACATTTTCATCCATTCCAATCATGTACACAATTTCATCCCAGTACAAGGCTGAAATTTTCCATAAGAACGCAAAAAAAATTGTCCTAGAAACAGGGCCAGACCAGTTACTGGGCTTACGAAGAGGCCTGAAGGTGGGGAAGACTTGCTTCGATTGCTTTCATACTTCACCAAGTTTATGAAATAAGATCAAAGTCTTATGTTTCACTGGTTTCCAAGCAACAGCGGTTACTATCGCAATGCCAGCTAAGTTATTGCCCTTTGTTTTTCTTCATAATTAAACTTTCAAATTTTATAGTACTCATGCATCACTAGCTGGAGACACAGTTTCAAGAAAATTCATAAGATGGTTTTCTAGTAAATCAAAAATCATTTTTAGGGATTTTTTTAGGCAAAACAGTAATAAAGCAGATAATTTGCATAAAGCAAAATATGTCCAAAATGCCCTTACATACATGTTTTATTTTAAAACAGCCAGCCGTTATAATAATGATTGCAAATTAAAGCACAATCATTATAATGGCTGGCTGTTTTAAAATAATATATCACGGCATTTTGGAAATGAGAATCTTGGCTAAAAACAGTTTTGTTCAAAATCATAAGTTGGTGTATGTGTAACACTGTTTAAGAGCTTTGACATCAATAATTTGTTAACTGGTTTGAATACTGGGCATTTTGTTTGTGCTTACAGCTGGGTGGCAAAAGTTGCCCCTCAGCAATACATTCTTTCTACTTTATTTAAGGTTCATTTTTTAATATTTTCTTACCATAATAATAATAACTTAAATTTGTATAGTGCCTATCCAATCTTGCTCTAGGCGCTTTACACAACATTCCAGTGACAAAATTCAGGGTGCGACAAACTCTTGATTTATGGAAAATATTAATATTTTGTTATTAATTTCATTCTTGGTTTACACATGATGTCAAAAATTCAAAAATCTAAACCATACATCCTACAAAGCTGTTTCTAAGATGGTATGTGGGTATCAGTGTTACATTCTTTCACAAAAAGTTTCAGGTTTTAACAATATTTTACATCTGATTTGTAAAGGCATTAAATGTGTCATGCAATTCATCACACTATTACTGTGACAGTGTTTCATGTAACGGTTGTTTCTTTCATATTTATGTCACCAAAAAATACAAGATCCCTGTTCGGCGCGATGACTGAATATTGTGACACACCAGACAATTCACAGGCGTCTCACATTTGCATATTAATAAGAGGTCAAAATGACAAAAACAATGGTGCTGCAGGAACTACCTCCCCCTCCCCTACCCTTCGCATTCTGCGCTTTCTCCATTCGCATTGTGGACGCCTAAATCCTACCTTTCCCTCCCCTTTTGACCACCTGTCATGCAGGCTACTTCCCAGGCCAAAATACTGTTCAAATACCACATCCTAAGGTCATATTACAGTCAAAATACTCAGTGCATTCCGCTCATCATTTGGAAACGAGTTAATAGCCTGTGAACAGGGGGTACTGGGTTAGGTAAAATCGGCGAGCACTCAGCTCACTTTGTTTGCCGATTTTAACCTAACCCAATCGATACCTCCAAAAGAAGAGGCTGTTCAGGAACGGATTGCAATCTTCCAATGGTAGCCTCATTCGAAATAATGAATGCTGATTGGTTTATTAATGTTGACATCAGGCAAATGTTCACGTGCAAAGCAGGTGACAGTTCACAGCTTGACACATCTGACCTATTTCCGTTCGCCATAGTTAATAGAACAAACTGGTTATGAAACTCAGTCAGTCCTTTGTTAAATGTTTTTGTTCTCCATTTCTTTTGTGCATTTGCCTTGACCCTGCACAAAACACAAAAGGTATTGAAATGCATATGAGCAACTGACCAGTAGAAACATTTGGGCTCACAGCCTCGCAAATTAAACAAAACAATGTGCAGGGTCATGGCTCGTTCAACATAAAACGAAGCAGCTTTGTACACTCTTGACACTTATTGAGCTTCATAACCACTTTGTTCTATTAACTATGTGTTCGCTGAACAAAAATTCATCATTGCGTAGTATTTTTTTTTTTATGTAAAGAAGATCTGCATTTATAAAACTCTGAAGAATTCTTAAAATATGTTAGTGTGCTGGCTCTGAAAGAGAAATTTTCATGTAAAGTTAAGAAGATTTCCTATTAAGTCCAAGTGACTGAATTCACTGAAACCAACAGCGGGCAACGGTTGCTATTTCACCTGTGAACTTTTGACTGATGTCAATACTTAAATAAACCAACCAACATTTTGTTATTTTGAATGAGGCTACATTCGCCACTTTAGAAATGAGAAGGAAACTGGGCCGAGTGAACTTTCGCAACAACTTCGGGGACTGTTACTGGGGACAGAGACAAAAGAAGTGTCCCCTGTAACCATCCCAGAAGTCCCAGGGCTTCCAGAAGTCCCAGAAGGCACAGTTTCCTTCTCGTTTCTATTTAAAGTGGCGAATTGGAAGATTCAAATAATCAATTTTAAACCTGAATTTTGATTTCAATAATGCAATCCGTTCCCAATTAATGAAAGTCATTACCAAATGATAAGTGGAATGTGCTGAGTATTTTGACTGCAAGCTATCAAATTTCCATTCATGGGGAAATAGTGATAAGTTTTCATACTGTGCTTTGTTACACTGTATTTCAGTGTTATCAGCAGCTACAGTGTAGCAGTGTAGCAGTGTAGCAGTGTAGCAGCAGTGTATTTTTAATATTAGAGGGCATTTAGTATAGAATAATTCAATTGCTAATTGACTTCTCTGTGTGCCTTTTTTATAATACATGTATACAGTCCTTTGAATTAATGCAGCTACCATAGGTCTGTAGCTGTGAAAAACTGGTAATCAAATATCATATATTTCCTTTTATTCTTATTGCCCAATTGGGGGGGGGGGGGGGGAGATTTTTTTTTTAGATTGTCACCCTACTATATGTTACTTCTGATGTTTCCAATAAATATTCATTAATTTAAATAAGTGTTATGTGTTAATTGATTATTCTTGACATCATTAATGTCATCAGGACCAGACACCTAAAAGTTACTTTTTCTTCTCTTGCTCTCCTTTCCTGTCTGCGGTACATTTGCAGTATTTTTCAGTTTCTCCACAACAACTCCATATGCTTCCATCCCTGTAACAAGGCCACCCGGCCATGCTGCACATACAATCATCAGCATGGTATGCATATATCCCTGTGTGTCCATTAACAGGTGGCAAATTTGAGCGCTTACTGCCAGCTGCCTCCCAGTAATGATCTTGCACTTTCTTGTATCCTGGGGGAGGAGACTTGGGTGGCTTCCCTGCCATCTGCAATATTGAAGTAAGAACATGTTGCTTAGTAACAGTAATAGCCTCTTCTGCTGGCAACTTCTGTGCGAGAGGAACAGGAAGAATAACAAAGCACTAGGCTGTCACCACCTGAAGGTCGGTGGTTCGAGCCTGGTCTCTGCCGTCATGTTGTTTCCTTAGACAAGAAACTTTACTCCACACTGTCTCTCTCCACCCAGGTGTATAAATGGGTACTGGCGACAAAATGCTGGGGGTAACCCTGCGATGGACTAGCATCCCATCCAGGGGGGAGTAGCAATATTCCTAGTTGCTTCATGCTACAGAAACTGGATTAAGCTTTGGCCGTGTGGGCCATTCGTGGCTCGTGTGCGACTTTACCTAGGCTGTCACTAGAAGCCTGCAACAAGCTGATACTGGCAGCTGCAACTGCATGAGTTGCGGGTATCCTGTCGTGCTTTGACCTGTTTTTTTAGTCATCACTTCAAAATTGGTTTACTTTGAACCTTTACAAATGAAGTCTGAGAAAAAATAAATGTTTCTAATGTATCATACGAGGGAAGCCTTAAATAGCCTGAAGTTAATGATTGCAAAACTCAGACTAAGCTTTTTGTTGTTTCATGGGGCAGTCAAATTTAAAACATTGCATCATCCAGGTTCTCTTATTTCAAACAATACATATTTGTGTCATGCACTAAGAAATGATTTTACTTTAAAACAAAAATTGGTTTATTTGAACTTTTACAATATATGGCCAAGCGAAACTTCACACATTTAAAACCAACATTGCTGTAGCGTTGTCCTAAGTCTTGAAAAATTCCTTTGAAGTCTGCAGATCAATTTTCATTTTCCAGGGCTTGAAGCTCTAGGCTCTCAAGTCAGCGGAATTACCAACAAAAGTTTACAGCCAATGGATGAAAGGAAGGAGTGAAATTTGCATATTTGTCACCGTCTGCGATAAGCCATTCATTACGCTTAGTGCAATAACAAGTTAAAACGTATAAAAGCTTATGTTCAAAATCAAAATATTCTAGACTTTAATGATCACCAGATATTTTATAACTATTAAGCTTAAGTATTTACTAATTTAAGGCCTTATGTGTTTAACAAGAAGAGGACTAGCTAAGTAATTATTTACTAATTTTGGACAAAAAAAAAAACATGTTGATTTAAATGGTTTATTATTTATATATGGGGATCTTCTTAGAAAAGCTCAGTAGAGCTTGTTCTTAAATAAAAGATCTCTTAGCTGCCATTAAATGACTGTCAACTACCAGTTTTGTGTAAAATACACTATACCGGTATCCTGCTTATTAAATCAGGGCATAATAAAGATCAAAATCGATCATCAGAAAGCTAGTCGATAAGTCGATAGTGCTCAATATTTGTCGATAATTGTTGATTGATTAGTTTAATTTGTCGATAAAAGTCAAAGTTCTCAGGACTGGTTATTGATTTCTATCGACTTTTATCGATTTCTATCAACATCAACATGTCAAGGGAACAGGCATGGAAATGCCAAAACAATACTAGCTTCAGATCGACTTTGTATAAGCATTGAGAGAGTAAACAGTACGTTGTAAGATGCTAACAGAAATTGTCAATAAAGCTGAATAAATTTAAGTTGCATTAAAACCCGAAAAAAGCAGATGTTATCTTGTTCAATCCAGAACCGAATGTTTACCTATGGAAATGAGCCTTGGTATGTGCTGATAAAAGTCGATAGAAATCGAACTCTAACACCAAAAAGTGGATCAAAATCGATAATCACAAGAAATTTTGCCACTGACTTTTATTCATTTCCGATATTTGTCGATTGATTAGTATCGACTTTTATTGACAACGATCGATTTTAAACGACTATCGGAATGTCCCAATCGTATGTATTGTCCCCGGCCTGTTAAATCGATGACAATCGATCATCGGAAATCCAATCGATCAATCGATATCAATGGATAAAATTAGTTAATTGATATCGATTGATATCGGCCAATCGATGATCAATCGATAATCACAAAAAATGTCCCCCAAATAACCGATTTTATTGATTTTTGCGCGTTTTCTCGGAGCTCGTGTAACAAAATTCCAATCACAATGTCTGCATGGTCATGACACGCCGCATCGCGAGCAGGAAGTTACTCTTGTGATATCCTATGTCGTTGTGAAAGGGTACCAGGAGTGTTCATTTACTGTTGCAGTTATGACGAGAGAAAAGAACGACTACTTCACCTCCTTCTGCACCTTTTTTTGTTCCTCTTGGGCAACTGACTTTGTCTATTTGTTTTTACTAACTGTTCTAGAGACTATTCGCATGACAATATTTTGCTTGAAGCCATTTATTCAATTGTTGTCCTAGCACAGCTTTTTAAACTGATATGTGTAGCTTTTCTGTTTGCTCTAGTAAATCTTGCCTCGTTTATGAATAATGGCAATCAGCACGTTGATCCTGGTCAATTGAATTATCACAAAAACATAAGTTACGTCGTCGATTGATCATCGATTTCCAATATCAATCGATTAATTGGCATCGACTGACATCGATAATCGATTTTATTTATTCAACAGGCCGGGATAATTTGTCGTAAACGTTGCGTTTTAATAGTTCTATCTCGTGCAGCTTGATAAAGTCAAAACCCTAAATTATTCTTCCACTAAAAACTTCAGGCATTTGTCTAAAAATATCAGTTAATCCATGGAGCCCATGGCCAAACGCCTTATCGGCTGTAACATAATCATTTAATAAAATATTGTTATTTACCTGTTTTCCTGTGTCTTTTTGAGTCGTTTTGGAAAGGATTTGAATCAGAGCGAAGACGGTTGACCTTGCACGTTTCAAATATTATCTTGTCTGCCGACGACGCCAAAAACTCGCAGAGAATGACCAAACTTTCTGATCTTAATCTCGTACAGCTGATATTTAAGACTTTCTTATATTGTATTGTCGTACACTTGAACACACAGGATCTCGTTTGCTTAAAACGTAGTTTTGAAGCCTAACCTCTTTTAGAATAAAGTGAACGTAAATTCATCTCCTCTCGATTGAAACTAAGTAAATGTGTTTTGGAGAAGAAGAGGAAGACCACCTTACCTTCATTAATCAAATTCAATATTTAACAGGCTCATGAAAATCGCCAAAGGGCAGCGGCAACTGAGTGAATGTAGCAACCTCGTCCCCAGGGCCTTCTCTTTTACAATTCAAAATGGCGGGTCGAGCGGAGAAATTGGAGTATTTTGACACGTGACAGGTGCTGAAAATCTACGTCGTTCCGCTTGTACAGCGGCTTAAACAAATATGGCTGACTTCTTCACTGCAGTCCAGGAGCAGTCGCTGAAAATGACCCTATGTAAATTGCCTATGTAAATTTTACCTATATGTCATGTAAAACTGAGCTGAGTTGAATAAATCATCTTGTACCCTTAGCTTTGGTTCAATATCAAGGCATCAACACCAGCAAAACGAGGAATCTGGAGTCCGTTCTCTTTGTATAGACGAATTTGCGTTGTCATCAGGTACAATTTTGCGACTGTACCCGTAAGACCGTAAGACCGTAAGACCGATTTTGCGACCATATTCTTGGTGCTGTTTATGTGTTTTTCAGGTAAGCTTAAAGTAAGCTTAAATTAACCGTCTTTAGACAAACTTTCAGCGTAACTTTTCAATAATTGAACCGATTTACCAAGGGTTTTTCGCGGTGAAAGCATTTTCGCCTTTTTTTAATATTTTTGTTTCAAATTTCTATTCGGGTTTACGAGTCAGCTGTGATTTAACCGGATTGTATGCACACATTTCTTTCCTTATGTGCATGTTTCTAAGACAGTAAAAAACAGTGGTCAGTAATAATTAATTATATTATTTTCTTTTATATTTTATATAGCTGTGAATATCTTAGTTCTGCTGAACAAGTCTTACCATCATTCAACATATGCGGAATGTTTTTCACGCACACACCAACATGCAAGTCATTCATGTTGTGTGTGATCATTAAAGAATTTACTGGTGTTTCTCAGACAGGGGCATCTAACGAATAGGCCATTTCCGAGTTGCTTTTAGCCTCTCTGTCAAAGCGAGGCTAGGTGCGAAACCTTTCATATGAAAATGAGTTTTCATTCACATGCAAATAAAACGTATTTGCATGTGAATGAAAACTCATTTTCATATGAAAGGTTTCGCACCTAGCCTCGCTTTGATAGAGAGGCTATAGGCAACTCGGAAATGGCCTATTGTTTTGCCAAATAGCTGTCGGGGATGCTCATGCTCATGCTCAAATGTTTGGATTACAATTGGATGAAAAGTTAATATTCTCAAACTGGAAATGTTAACTTACCTTTTTTAGGCCCCAGTAAAGAGGGTCTATTATAGGGGGTCGCACAGTCCGCAAACTGCCATAGTTTGTTCTTCCTAGACCGCAAACCGCTTTGGTTTTTTCCACAAGACCGAAACCGCAGATAATTCTTGACCGTAAACCGCCAGATAAATATGAATGTACCCGCAAACCGACACTAAAAAATGGTTTAAACCGCCAGCCCGCCAGAGTATAATAGACCCTCAGTAAAAACTATGCCTGACATTTTTGAGAGGATAAAAAAATACTATTTCTGGTTCTCAGAAAGTCAAACTGAATATTTCAGAGGGCAAATAGCTCCCTAAAAAAATTCTTGGACATCATACCTGAGCTAACTTTTTCAGAGAAAAGGATTTTGTTTGCAATACTTTTTCAGCTTAGGCATCTGAACAGATCTTAATTGGTGGACTTGGCTCATTGGGTGCCCACCTTCCTGGGATTTTCACAAAATACCCTCCTTCCAATAAGTGCCCCCCCCCCCCCCCCCCCCTTTAAAGATGCTATTCCACAAAGCTATCTTATACAGAAAGTGACATTGAAGACATTACAGTAGATATAATAGCAAATGATCCAGTTGTAGGTTTATCAGATTATTCATTCTTTTTGAATAGTTTTGCACTATTTGTTTTGTGGTCTAAATCGCATTACCTAAGCGCTGATATTTGCAAGAGGTGAACAGTCATGTTTCATGAATTAAAATAATAAAATCATTATACTTACCAAAAAACTACTTGACTTGCTTGAATAAAAAAAATAATTTTAATTGATTTGGGCAACCAACTTTAAGGCATGGGCACCCCAGCTTGACTGTTGGGGAGCCCGATGGGCTTCCTGAAATTTTCTTTACGGCACAGCCTTGGATTAGCATACAACACATGTGCCACATAATATACCACCTGGCTTCCACAAAGTGACTGGCTTCCCAGCTACAATTGCTATACTGAGTGGGCATCTGTAAATGGCTTTTGACTGTATTATTTTTATCACTGTCATAGCAAGTTGTCTTGAATGGTAAATACAATTAAGTAAGAAAATATAAACATTGTACTCAGTCTGGTACATTAGCTTCTCTTAGGTGCCAACCCACAAGCTTCCAAGGGAGTATGTTGGGCAAGGAAGGGAAATAACTAATCTTTTTTTTTACTAACAGTATACATGGCAAGAGAGAAATTTTGATGATGATGATGAAAAATTAATTTCCTAAACATCTCCACTGTTAATTAGGGCCCTTTCTGTTATATTAATTTTGTTAACTACTCCCTTTTTGTTTCAACACATTATTATTTTGCAACATCTTGAAGTTACAATCTTTCTTGTGGTTGAAACAGTTGACATTGTTCAGGGCATGAACATCCTAAGTGACTTTTTGTCTTTGAGCTTCTACATACATATATTATTATTCAAGAGCTGTTAGGGAAATGGTCAAAACTATTGAACTTGGACAGGACCCACTGCTTTACAAAATACTGGTGTGCACTCACTCCCCCACCTAATTTAATGCTGTTGTCTTGTTAATTGGTATAGCCCTTATTTTATCAGGAGTGGAAACTGGGCAAACAATATCCTCCTTCATGCATCATTTTACTAGCAATGCTAACTTCACATTCTTAGGCCAATAAATGTTGTCCAAGAGCCTAATCAGATAAGTAATATCTTGCATAGCCCCCCCCCCTCCCCCCCCCCCCCGCCACAATACAAGGTGGATCACTTTCTAATATACTTGTCATGACCACTTCCCTTGCATATTATTATGATTAATTTTGGTAAACTTTTTGACAAGTGGATGATGAGACCATCCTGGTACTAACTGTTTACAAAATTGTCTTTTGAGTTATTACAGGGCTGTTCTGAAAACCACTCTAGTGATGAATGCACCCTGTTTAAAGATTACTATTAATGAGTTTTGGTATAAAAAAATAACAGTGTCACTCAGTCCAAATGGATAACCGCCGCCCGGTTAGCTCAGTGGTAGAGTTCTGGTCTGCTGAGCGGGAGGTCGTTGGTTCAAACCTCGACCGGACCAACACTCAGGGTCTTAAAATAACTGAGGAGAATGTGCCGCCTTTGTAATAACTTCTGCAAATGGTATGACATTGTAGTCTTCTCGGATAAGGACGAAAAAACTGTAGGCCCCGTCTCACAGCACCCTCTGATTTGTTCTTGTGAGACGTTAAAGATCCCGCATCACTATTCGAAAAGAGTAGGGGCCGTAGACCCCGGTGGTGTGGTCAACCTTGCGGGTTGTGGGATTGGAAGGGATGGCACCTCGCATGGGACCTGAGTCCCGTTCGTGCCTTTCCCTCTGGTCTGTATGAGTCCAGAAAAGTTGGATAGATTATTAGATTATTTAGATAAAAGTTTCAGGAAAACATTTTATTCCATTTCAAAATACTTGATTTTCTGACCTAGTTCAAACTCTGACAATTCCAGCATTCACATTGTGCATGATCCAGACCATTATTATGACCAGAGAGTGCTTATATTAAGGCCTAAAATACAAGTTGTTGGCAATAATTTCCTAGAATTACTTAGGAGGTTCTTGCGTTGAATTGTCTCAGTTTTATAATTTCCAAGTAAATAAAGCTAACTCAAGAAATAATAGCTTTTATAGCAAATCCTAACCTCCTGATCAATTTGCCAATAAATTCTCTCAATGAAGGATTCCCTTCTGTCAATAAGAAATGCCACCAATACAAACAGTTCATCTAAAACTAATGGTGCATAGAACATTAATTTTGACAACCACAGATTTCTGACATGGTGCAAAAGAGAAAAACAAATACATTGACAAAAAAATGCAAAACTTATGGGAGGTGTAAATGCCATGGTTTTTCATTAAACTTTTAAGAAACTGGGTCCACAAATAAAGTAAAATGAGGAAAAATGAGGAAAAACTTCTGAGCCTCTTGACGAAGTTATTTTCAATTTTTGAGTAGCTGGCCATCTTTACTGTTGTTGTTGGTCATAATAGCTGCTGCCAGTTACTAATGACGGCCCTGGACACCTCAAGTAAAAATACAAATACTCATGCAGTCACCATTCCACAAAAACAGCAGAAGAATCCCTTACTAAAATCCCCTTTTGTGGATTTGGATATAAGAATATCTTACTGGGCAGGTGACTTTTTTAAAGTTAATTAACTTTGCCATTTTACAATGCTCCTGGTCAAAGAGTCCACACCAGAGACAAGTGGATCTTCATAATATATGCAGCTGCCTTCCAAAAACATCTCATATCAAAAAATGTCAAGACAATGCCATAAAGCTTATCACTCTTACATAAATTTATGGAAAATTTCAGGATTTTGAAATGTGGGGGGGCTCGAGTATCGTTTCTCTGGTATTTTTTAAATAATTGGAAAACAAAATGTGCGATGAATAAACTGTAAGGTTATAATATAAGCTTTAATACATGTACTTAGCTTGTTTCGAACATTTCTCAATCTCTCTGTATTCAATCGGCAATTGCAGCTGCGCGGCAGTCGCGCGGCAGTTGCGCGGCAGTTGCGCGCCGCTGAATGTTTTCTATCAGTCTACGGTGCTTCACTGTGTAGGGCGACCACACGCAGGATGAGTACTCCAGTAACGGCCTAACAAGCGCTGTATACAGCAACAAACCATCTCGTTTGCACATAAATATATATATTTAACTTAGGGGAATCGTCTCAATTGGGGCTCCGCCCTGTTCGTGTCTCCTATCACACCTTTCTTTCTTTTTATTCTTTTCTTGTATACCTATTACTTTATATTACTTGTTAATTTATATTATCTTGTCTATTTATTATCTTCTATATTTGCATATTTATTATTTGTATATTCATTACTGTGATGAATCACCTGTATATTTATTTATATTTATGTCTGACATTTAATGCCAAAATTTTACAGTATTTATAAGCAACCGCTATAAATGAAATAAATTTATAGGTTATATCTGATTCACAAGCTTTCCAGCCTAAAAGAACTAAACAAAACACCTTTATATCTTGAAAGTATAAAGGAGATCCTTCGTCACCTTGTTTTTCATTGCGGTCTGCATGCTTTCTTTCTGCAAATTGTGAGTCAGCTCTGCTTTGATGTGAAGTCCGCATCTTCTTTAATTATGATTTCCGAGGCAAGCTTAATGGAGAATTCATTTATTTCTCGAAAATACACCGCACAAAAAACTTTTTAGTCAGCCATTTTGTAGGAAAGAAAAAGCTGACCAATCAGAGTTTGTGAAAGAATGCCACAAATCAACTGCCAATCAGCGGTCCTGTTAGATCAGCCTCGACCAGGGTCTTCTCCGCTCGACCCGCCATTTTGAATTGTAAAAGCGGAGAATGCCCTGGGGACGAGGTTGTGAATGTAGACCATTTGACTTCTTGGACACAAGATGGCGGACACAAAGTTTGCAAATCAATAATCAGAGTTTTTTTTTCAATGTTTTGAAGAATTTTTTCTTCAGACGCACGGAAATTTCAAAGTGTATTTCACGAGCCATCTCCGCTACAGGTAGAGAAGTATTTTTTTCGTTTTCTTTTCCTTTTGCAAGTATTTGTAAAGAAGACTCATAGCCCATTCGACAAATTGGGCCATTCCATTTTATATCCCACCCCCCCCCAACCCCTATTGAGGTATTCACTCAACATCCCCCCTAAGGAAAGAAAAATCAAAGTGCCGACAGAACACCCCTCTTAGAAATCGCAGATTTTTCTGTTACGCCCTTGGGACGTGTGTGTGTGTGTGTGGGGGGGGGGGGGGGGGGGATGCGATATTAAATGGAATGGCCCTATCTTTGTAACATGTTCACTTCGTTGATAACTGAAAATGTTGTTTAACTTTATGAGGGGATAAAAATGCGTCTTTTTCTCAACTGTACAACAATATATGCAAATACCTTAAGCTTAAGCTGCACAAATACAACAAAGTAATAAATTTATTTATTTATTTGCCCAATATCAAGAAGTTACAGGATTTTACATTTGATCAATAGCATACTGTACTTAATATCGAGCAGGAAGTTTCGGAAGCCTTGCTATGCTTATCGAGGAAATTCCCTGTCCGATTACAACAATCTTATATTTAACTGATGTACGATAATATGGGCCATTCCATTTAATGCAGGTTTCAGCAGCCAGCTCGAGAGGGGGAACCACAGGCAACCCACTGGCAACCCAGGGGCTTAGCAGAGAATTTGTAGCAAAAGCATACCCCACATGCGGGGCATTAGAGCGCTTTTGCATTTTTGGCAAGATACCCCGGGCGTGGGGCAGATCACTATTATTTCAGGGTGTAGACAACATGTGGTCCTTTTCTGGACCCCCTTCTGGACCCCCCCCCCCCCCCTTTCTGGACCCCTTTCTGGACCCCTATCTGGACCCCTTTCTGGACCCCTTAATTTTTCGGTAAAAAAAAATTAAATAAAATAAAAATTTTACCACAATTGCCGCTAAACTCGCAATCTGATTGGTCGACGTGAGTGGTAAATGAGAGTCCAGACAACGGTGCTGACGCTAACATCACGCGCGCTTGAAAACAACCAGATTACGAGAAAGTTATAGACAACGCTTGCTCTTTCTTTGCTGTCACGTTTTGTAACAAGACTTCGATTTTTCCTTGTATTTTTTTTCTAAATATTGTTGTAAAAAACAAATTTACACCGGTTTTCCGTGGTGTGGTTGCTGACTCACTCGGCTGCGCCTCGTGAGTCCACAACATTTTGACCATGTGATGACGTAAATCGTGGTAAATAAGAGTCCACACCACGGAAAACCGGTGTAAATTTGTTAATTAAACTATTATAAATAAGCTTAATTAAACAGGGCACGCCACTCACCTGAAATTCTTCGATCGGTGAGTTCAATTTTCTGGCTAAATTCCACAGGTTATTCCCAGTTGAAGCTGAAAGTCCTTTGCAATCAACTACTTAGTTAATTTCCTGATATATTTAAGCGAAAAGTTGCGAAAACGTCAAGAATCCGCACGTACAAGTTCACCGATCTTAGCCGCCATTTTGTTCCGAGCCGCCATATTGGCTTTGCCGCTGACCATGCCCGCGCTTCGACGCCTCGCATATTTTTGGGATTGTCAGGGGGCGGGGGGGGGGGGGGGGGGGGGAGGGGGTCTGTGTGTCCGGCAAACGTCTATATGAACTGACAACATTGCCCACAGTAAACATTTATAGCATGTTTCCATCCCTGAATTACTACTCTATCATTCTTCGAAATTGCTATGTAAAATTCACACCCTCTCCCCCCAGCTGGAACATGCATTTTTTTTTTACCCAAATCAAATGCCCTTTTCCTTCTGGGAAACTGATTCTGAGTTACATAGCCTATAAATAAACAAAAGCAGAAAGCTGGGGCACGTGAACGTACAAATCCTAACAATTAATGAGTAACTACTATGCAAGATTCAGATGTTTTAGGACAACAGTACAAGGAAACTTGCACGCTCTGAAAAAAGACTGTAACACTTTCTCGTTCCGAAATAGGGCTGTGAACACATCAAATGTTATTTTCTTAACAAAAGACAAAACGATTTCAAAGGATGGAAGAGATTGTAGCCTGATTTTAATTGCAAACAAGAGGCTAGCTGGTAGCCTGTACTCATGCTACTTAGTAAGGTGTCCCCAATTAGTGTACATTTTATGCTAGCGATTTTGACACATTAATAAAGTTCTTATTATTATTATCATGCGCTTGCATAAAAACGTTTCATGCATGGTTCTTGCATGGTTTATTTTAACTTGGTCACGCACCCGTTCCCTCTCAACGAATTTTGCGTAACATGTAAGTCTTGTTTTGTTTACATAATATCAGATATCATTTATTACGACTGAATTTACAACTGAATTTAAACACGTTTTATAAGCATTTCTTCAAAACTAGCGAGAACACAAAGAAAAATTCAATCACAAATTGATATCAACATAAATTCCCATTGAAAAATGTAGTTTCTTTTCCGGTGAAGTCCAAACTCAGCTGTTTGAAAGCAAGAACGTGATTACGGGCACGCCGAAAATCACGAGGTCGCGTGTCAACCAATCAGACCAGTGAAAGTCGTCCCGCGGGATATGGGAAACTTTAAAAAAACAAGACAATTTGTGACTACAAAAAGCGGGACGAAAAGAAACCTTACCGAAACCTTGACTCATGCCGCTATGCCCATGAGTAATGAATCACTCACCATCCCATGCATACTGGTCAGCGGCAAAACCAATATGGCGGCTCGGAACAAAATGGCGGCTAAGATCGGTGAACTTGTACGTGCGGATTCTTGACGTTTTCGCAACTTTTCGCTTAAATATATCACGAAATTAACTAAGTAGGTGATTGCAAAGAAGGAGTTTCAGCTTCAACTGGGAATAACCTGTGGAATTTAGCCAGAAAATCAAACTCACCGATCGAAGAATTTCAGGTGAGTTGCGTGCCCTGTTTAATTATTTATATTACTTTAATAAAACAAATAAAATGAAAGGCTGATCGTAGTTTTATTTTTTTTTACCTAAAAATTAAGGGGTCCAGAAGGGGGGTCCAGAAAGGGGGGTCCACGTTTTGAAATTTTCGAAAAACACCCTATTAAAAAAGGTACCAGAATCTCGTTTGATGGGCGTGGCTCAAAATAATTTTTACCCCTAAAAGGTACCAATTCTAAAACAACACGTCATATTCTGTCTTATTTTTTCGGCTCATACCCTAAAAGGTACCGCGATAATTCTAATGGTAGTCATTTTAGATTTTAGTACCCTATTAAAGCAGTACCAATCTACAAATTTTGACCCCTAAAAGGTACGATGAGCACCCCGTCTTTTATATGGGAGCCCCCCCCCCCCCCCGGAGGTTTTTCACGATTTTGTTTCCTCATTTTTCACTGAAGCCTTTTAAAAGTGAAACTGATTTACTTTCCAGATCAGGCAACTAACAGACGAGTGTATTTTGGTTCATTTTCATTATTTTTTACTCTCTAATTGATGGGAAGATTTTCTTCCCAGTAAAAAGCAGGTGAGTGTTGGTGTCGAGCCCTCTCTTTCCATTCTTTCTCCTCCTCCCTGACTTAAAAGAGCACTGCAGAAGACTGGCTATATGAGGTTATTCAGCATGAAATTGTGTAATATACCTGAGTATTTTATGAGCCAGTTCAGTTATTAAAACTGACGATTAAAAATGACCAGAAGAGTGTAATTATAACGTGTCACATTTGCACTTGTTTTGATATGTATTTGCACTCTAGAATGCTATGTCGAAAAATAAAGACAAATTAACTCCAGTACTTAGCAACAATGGTACTTTGAAATATTGCAGATGGCAGAGAAACCACCCAAGTCGCCTCCCCCAGGATACAAGAAAGTGCAAGATCATTACTGGGAGGCAGCCAATCCGCGCGCTAAACGCCCACCTGTTAATGGACACACAGGGATATATGCATACCATGCTGATGATTGTATGTGCGGCATGGCCGGGTGGCCTTGTTACAGGGATGGAAGAATATGGAGTTGTTGTGGACAAACTGAAAAATACTGCAAGTGTACTGCAGACAAGAAAGGAGAGCAAGGGAAGGAAAAGTAATTAATTTTAGGTATCAGCTGGCATATAAACTGGGACCAGATAAACAATGATATTATTCCTATTAAAGCATAAGTTAGATTTTCCAAAATTATGCACAATAATTATCATTATCGTTCAATGCATTATTTTTCTTCCTTTTCATTGGCTGAGAGCCCACCATGTGACTTGTGAATAACTGCCTGGGAATAATCTGCTCGCCACTGACAAATCACAATTATTTGGTTCTTAAGATAAAGGCACTCATTGTACTTCATGTAACACTCTTCACCTATCATATATGCCTAGCATTCTTGCTAGCTTGCTTGCTTAATAATAATAATAATAATAATAATAATAATAATAATAA